>JAVQJL010091586.1:0-15744 GCA_036024295.1 Nannoperca obscura
TATTTCTTTAAAGTTAAGACTAGTTTAAAGTCATCTTCATTGAAAAGTACAGTGCTTTTCCTTCAAAAATAAGGACATTTCAATGTGACCCCAAACTTTTGAACGGTAGTGTAAGTAAAAGCTAAATAGATTTTAGACCATTGGAAATAGTGTAAAGTAGCTATGCATTCTAAAACATCTAGTAGAAACAGACCGTGTGTTAACCTTCATTAAGTTAATGTCAAACTTTGAAATTACAAATACATTAAAATAAGACAGCTAAGTGGTGCAAACTCTAGAAATACATCAAATGCTAATTATTTGCACAGAATGAACACCCATATTACAAACAACAGTAGAATATGTGATTGTTATGGTTGTTGACCAGGCTTTATACTCTCCACCACCAACCCAGCTGCTATGCCTACGTTTCCCTGTTTTCTTAAACCCCGATGCCACTTAAACACAGACTCACACCCACTTTGCTATTACATTAACTCAAAACTGAGTTAAGAAAATGAAGTCATCGTTTAATGGGTCTTAAACAGCCTGTGTGCGTCTCCAAAGGCAGTTCCTGTTGTCAGTTTCCAACAATTCCTCTGTAACACTAACACAGGTCAGTGTGTTTGGCTATTGAGGCGCGGGAGCTGAGCTTTACAGAAGATCCTGGGATCTTAATTGAGGGCTGGCAGCAGCAGGGCCGCGCCCGATCGATGGCATTTTACTCCCAGAGGGCTTTCAAGATATGACTGGACTATCTGAAAGGACCCGGCCCCAAGGGAGCCCACTCAAGAGGACAGGAGAGGACTGACACACACACACACACACACACACACATACCTGTTCTCTGGCTAATGCACATGTGTGCACACACGTACATTTGCTTGCTGGTATATATACAATCCAAATGCGCAGATATGCTTGAGCTTACGGTCATTCAAATGCACACAATAGTTTTGTGTCTTTCTTTTGCGCACTAACACACACACACAGACACACTCAGCAGGAGGTGAGTGGCATGGCTTGGAGATAAGGCTGTTATCAGACCTTCATCTGGGACGGCTGCGCTCTCATCTATCATTGCAGCCTTTTTATCTATCGGCTCCATCAACTCTCCTTCCTGCTGCTCTTCTCTCAGTCCTCTTCCTGTCATTGTTTATTATATTTGACCCTCTACAGCCTTACTAGAGTTATAGGGAGGAACAATATGTTATTCTCTAGATGCTTGAAAGACATGGTCTTCTTTATGTATGATGGAAGTGCACTCGTGTTTTAGTACAGCTTATCCCAAGCTGTTTATCCCAAAGGGATCTGTCAATACTAATGAAGTCATTCAGAGCCCAACAGGAACCAAGTATATTTACACATTCGGATGAAGTTCATCCACAATGTGCTGTGCATTTTGAGAGTTTGACAGTACTATTAAATAAACAAACAAGTGAAACATCCTGAGGCTTCATTATGGTTTTTACACGCTGACTCTTGGTTACTTTCTCAGTGTTATTGTGCTTTATAGAGTATTCTCCCGGTCACCTGCCCAGCCAGAGTGTGTCAGAGAGGAAAACAATGCCACCTTTGTTTATTATAACGCTACGCTTTCCTCTGCCGGCCTAAACACATAAAAAGGAAACACCTCAACTTTATGCAGTTGCAACCATTGCACAGTAAACCTGAAATATGGAAACATTCATTAAGTATGTTTTATATTCTTGATATTTGTATATTGTTGTTACACTGCATTTATATTACTTTTCTGTTTGTGATGAGGGATTGGTATTATTTTATTTTTTTTGTGGTTTGGTGCAAACCATTTGCATTCATTCATTTGGTGTAGAAATTTTACATAAAAAACTAGAGTTATAGTATTTTTACATTCTTAGAATATGTTTTCTCGCAGAGGAGTGCCAGGGAATGAAATGTGCACACAGAGGTGGATGCAGGGTGGAGGTACAATTTAAAGCATTTCTTGAAAGAGAAGAGATTTGAATTTACTGTTTAAGATTAGGAGTGACTCAGCAGTCCTGTGGATTGGAAATGTCATTCCACCAATGGAGGGCCTGTTGGGAAAAGAGAGATGAACATCTTTGCTTTTATTTATTGCAGCTGTATATAAAGGAGAACACAGAAACAGAAAACACTAAAAAAGAAGTCAGAAGAGAAAGCTTCAGAGATGGCCAGAAAACAAATCAAATGAAGGAAAGCCCAAGTTTTACAATTGAATTTACAAAACTCTGCAATCAACGTAGCAACTGTTAAGTTAGTTTGTGTTAAAGGGTCACGGGCGGGCCAAGGGTGAACCTCAAACTGTCAAGACGACAAAAAAGTGCCAGGAAAAGCTCGCTTGGAGTTTTCTGAGAACTACACATATAGAAAAAAACATTAGGGTATGATGGTTTCAATAATTTTATAAAAAGGAATTTTTAAACATGTATAAAAAAGAATGTATCATGTTTAACGCTATCAACACATTAATATAGATGTGTTTCATATATTATGAAGTGTAATTCTGTGGGTGCATTCTGAATTATTAACAGAGGCTTGCTACGATTTTCTTGATTAACCAACAACAGTGTATAAAAGAGAGCATCATGCCTAGCAGCAGGGTCAACTTAACATCAAAGCTTAGTTAAAAGTTCTCTGAAAACTTTTCTAAATCACTCTTGAGCTGGCAAGTCTTTACTAGATATTTTTATTGTCTCTAGTTTTACGTTTACTCTGTATGCCCCCAATTGTTTATGAATTGGAAATCGTTTGGATGTAAAAAGCATCATAGCACAAATGAAGATCTTCTACGTAACACATACCACACAGTCTCTTCATATTGTGTGCTTAGTAGGTGTTCTCACAAGAAATGTGTCTCTGTCCAGGTTTTTTAAAATATACTCCGTGTTGAGCATCCCCGAAGTAATTTCTCTGCATGCGTACACACACACTTACACTTACACACAGAGTCACTTTCACGCTCTGATGGGAACAGCTCCTGGGCATTGCTGTCTTACCTGTGTCTTATCATACATTAGACCTGATATAACGGTGTGTTAAGCTTAGATGGAGCTCAGGAAGCAGTATTAGGTTAGATATAATGTGCTGGAGCAACACAAGCGTAGCGCTGCCAGTACTGTAGTAAGTGAGAACGCACCGAGCCTGCTGTAAGAGATGATTAATACACTCTTTGATGTCTTACCGCCGAAACGGCTTGCGGAAATAATTCGTTCACAGTGGCCCTGGTGTGTGTCTCTGTGTTGTGTGTGTGTGTCCATTCCAGTGGAGTTCACCAAACTGGACCTAGCTTCTCTGCAGTCTGTCCGTCAATTTGTCCGGAACTTCAAGGAGCGGGGCCTGCCGCTAAACATTCTGGTCAACAATGGTGAGTGATGGAGGTGCCCTGTTCTTGCCATGTGTTGTCTGTGTACTGAACATGCAGAGTAGTCCATTTAAAATACAGTGAGTCCTCTGTGTAATGTAGATGCTGCATTTTGTTTTAATACATATCATACACACACACACACGCAGACATATATATACACAGCTCAAAGAAAAACATAAAAGGACAAACTCCTAAAAGCCATCTGAAAGGGAGGGAAGTCTTGTTTTACAGTAATAATTAACACTTAGTGAGACACTTTGCACCAGTTTAAACAGTTCATATTCATTTACTCCATATGGCTGCAGCCAGACTGAAACAGAAGCTACAGAAATATACAGACATATACAGACATATACCATAAAGAACACAAATAATGTGTGTTGAACACTGCACACATTAGAAACCCATATGGAACAGGATATTGGGAATATTATTAACTCATTACGCAGTATATGTGTTTGATGTATCAGGCTTATTAAAAGGTACCCATCATGTTTGGAATACATTCAAACTGCGTGTTTTTGTGTGTCAAGCGGGTGTTATGCTGGTTTCTGAGAGCCGTACTGAGGATGGATTTGAGCAGCACTTGGGTGTGAACTACCTAGGCCACTTCCTGTTGACCTGGTTGCTGCTGGACACATTAAAGGATTCTGGGAAATGTGGTTACTTCTCCCGTGTGGTCAACGTCTCCTCCTCTGCCCACCGCATCGCTGAGATCAGACTGAATGACCTAAATAGCTGGTAGACTCACACACACCCTTTAGCAATCACAACCACATGAAATAATATATTACAAAGCTGGCCATTTACAATGTTATGATTAAAAAACATTTAATCAATACATAAATGGTAATTCCAGTTTATTCGACCTAGGATCTTATTTTCGTACTTTTGGCTATCAGTCCTATCAGTTATAATAATATTGTGCTCACCAAGTTAATCGATGAGATATGTGAACACAGTGGCATCGGTCAGATAATCAGACAGGATGTAAACAAACCCCAATGAACAAAACTATAGAAACAATACTTTATTATACAGGAGTTATCCCTCAAAGACAGTGTTTTGTTTTATTTTTAAGAACATTTCAAGCCCCAGCTCCCACACTCACCTGCACGTTCTCTGTGCTCATTTTCCGTTGGCATTAGGTGCGAAAATGTTGGCTCCAGTTGGCTCAGTATCATTCCAGCTAGCAGCACTGCTGTCCAGAAGCATTAGCAGGCTGAATATCTTCATTGTGTTGTTGCATTACCTTAGAGATGGGCTAAGGCTCATACCGGTGTGCTTAGCGATAGCTCAGTGATATTAACATGACTTTGCAGGTTGAAAATATGAGCTGTAAATCCCCTAACAGGCACACACATGCACAAACAGCAGATATTAAAAAGAAAAACTGCAGTGTAGCACTCACTGCAGTGTGGCAAAAGTGAATATACTTTCCTGTAGATGGCACACATCGGTACGTGTACATCTCCATGTCTGAACTGCTGCTGGTACTTTGATTGCAGATCTTAGTAAATTGTTAGCTCTGCGGCTCTGCAGTGGAATGATGTTGTCTGGTTTCAGATGCCTCACATCAATGAAACTGTGCGTCCTTGTTTGCCAAATTTGCCTGCTGAGCCTGAGGATTCAGAGAGGTCTTTTTAAGTCTGCTGTAAGAAGAACTTGTCCTTGTTCAGCAGGACAAGTTTTTCTTACATGGGAAAATGTTGAAACAGAAAATGAAACAGTTGATTGGAATGAACTGAACAAAACTGAGAAAAACAGCAGTTTTACCTGCCTTTTATCCATGTTAGATTTAAACAGAGGCACATTTCATTGTCGTGGTCTGACGGTGTTTCTTGCGTTTTCTCTCTTTAGCCGGTGTTATTCAGCCCATGCTGCTTACTGTCACAGTAAGCTGGCCCAGCTGTTATTTAGTTCCCACCTCCACCAGGAGCTGCAGCGTGGAGGTTTCCCACTGAGTTCATGTGCTGTGGATCCTGGAATGGTGGATACTGCTCTCTATCGCCACCTCTGGACGCCCCTCTGCCTGGCTCAGAGCGCCATTGCTCGCCTGTTTTTCAGGGTAAAACACACTTTTCTGACTTTCATCTGCTTTTTTTACACATTGGCCAAGTTTGATATGTATCCTCCTGCAAGATGGCAAAGTGCACTGACATTTACCCTTGAAAAATAAAGCTTTAGTTTGTACATTACCCACCGGTTTTGATCATTAACTTGATTGTGTAATTTAATTAACTGTTAAAAAAAACACATTTTTTCAGGACAGGAATATTTTAAAGACACCAAGGCCTTATCTACTTTTAATTGTTTCTCAATTCCCCAGACTGCAGTTTATTCTGCTGTGGTCCTTGCTGAGTTTCTGTTAGCTAAATGACTGGAATGTAAATGTGTAGAAGGTCAAATATAGTTTAAGTGTATTTTCTCAAGGTCTAAGAAAGAATTGCTAACCAAAAGTGTTTTTCTGTTGCAAGGAAACAACAGATCTACTGTACACTGTAAATCTTTGGCAGTAGCAAAGCACCTGTCAAGAACCTGTAGCCAGAGGACCTTATAAGTTTTTATTTTATAACTTTAAAACAGAACCCTCAGAATGTCAAGTTGAAATCTTGGATCTCTGTAGCAACAAGTGTCCTGTAAATTATGATAATAATCATGTCTTGCTAGCCACTAGGATCCACTGTGACCTGAAACAACAGACCTGAGCGCAGACATTGTTCGGGATTTTATTATACATGATAAAACACTCATGAACACACGTACACACAGCCCATCCACATCACTGGAAATGGGAGCGCTATTAAAAATCCAGGCAGGCTGCTCACAGTGTGTTGTATTTTAAAACGTTTCTTGCATAGCTGAAAGCGCTGGCCACGGGCCGCTGTTAATGTCCCTGGGATTTAATGGAAGGAGACATGTGTGCGTGTTTGAGCCAAAAACTGCAATTGTCACAGGCATTTGCCTCCGAGCACAACCTTTGGGATGGTTCTGCCCCACATACGCAAACACATTAATCACACAAACTCATGCATGGAATCATTAACATGCACACACACAAACTGTGATTCTCTCCTGTTCCAACACCTTTTTATCTCAAGCCATAACATTTAGGTGCATGCAGAGCCAAAGGCTAGAGGACAGATAGAAAGAGAAAGAGAGTGAGTACTTTATCAATCCTTAAATTACAAAACAAACAACCTAAGGACAATCAATGAGGCAGATAATAAATAAATAATAATAATAATTTCTACAGTTTGCTATAATATATCAATTGATGTTTTGTTGTGGTAGACATGATGATTCAGTGGATAGGGTTAGGGTTATATACACACATGCAGGTGTGTGCAGGGATGTAATATACAGGTGTGTCTGTTCAAGTATACAGTGGAAGTGGTGATTTGTTACTATGATCCTTACATTTAAAATAGCATCATCATATGGGCTTTGATATTGATTACGGAAGCATGTGAGCGACCGCTGTCATTTCAGACACACACACACAAATGTGACCAATCAAAATGATTCAAGGATTCAGAGGTTAGTTGTCCCATACAAGTCATTTGTGTAGTGAAAGACAGAAAGAAAGAAATAGAAAGGATAAAAATTCAAGGTTTAAAAAATATGAATGTGTTAAATAAATAAATGCATTAACATAAATCACAAGTTAATCATCAATAAAACAAATTAAATCTACATGACAATTGAGTAGAGTAATTGCAACAATACTTAGATGAGTGAATGTGAATGTGGTGTGTTCACGTACCACATGTTCTTCTCCGAACAGACGCCGACGATTTTAGACAGAAAATACAGTAGATGCAAGGCACTCACAATTTTGATGCTCTTATTTTCGAAATCCATTTTTTGTCAATCTCTTGTAAAGCTCTTTGAATTGCATTTGATTAGTTTGAAAGGTGCAATATAAATAAAGTTTGATTGATTACAGATGAAACCAGCAGGTACATGTTAACAAACACATATTCTTTTATTTTTCAAGAAATCCAGAAAGCTATAATGTACCTCCTCTCCTTATCTGCAACTAAGTCTATTAATTTTAAATGAACCTAAAAAACCCCAAAAACAAGATACTTACACCCCTTGAAGCTACATTACCATTACCCCTCTTAGCTTTCATTTCTGTCATTTAAACTCATTCAAGCAGGTTTCTTGAAGCATTTCTTCAACGTCACATGCCAAGAACTTTAAATGTGAGATTATTTTATATCGCTTTCATTTATTTGGAATTTCACTTCAATTCCATGACATAATTTTAATAATGTTGGTAACTCATTTAAAACTCTGATTTTGTCATCATGATCATTCTCTCTCGGGTTGATACATGTGTGGAGAGGGCACAGTTACTTTTGCAGCACAGACAGCAACATGAACAATGAAGCACAAGTTGTGTTTCCCCCTATTGTCGCTCGCACCGAAAAGCTTAGCCCTGCAAGCAAAATGAGAATTTATTCAAAAGAACAATTAAAATTCATGTTAGGAAATATTGTGGAGTACTACAACACACACACACACACACACACACACACACACACACACACACTTTTTTACACAAAGTATGTGAGTGTGCTGTTGATGCTCGCAGGATGTGATCCCCTCTTTGCTCTGAAACCTGCTCCTGGTCTCACTGCTGACACTGAGATCATTGTTAAAACACATCAACACTAACACACCCACACACACACACTTATGCACACACGCACGCACTCACACACACACACACGCACACACCCTGAGCCTGCTTTTCCCTGACGCTAACATACAGTGACATCAGCCCTCCTCTGGCATTCACACACACACACACACACACACACACACACACTCTAAGACACGTTATTTGTTTGGTGCAGTGATAACTTGTTGTTGAACTTGTTATCCCTCAGTTCCTTCATACACCAGTTCCTTTCTATGCTTATACATCTTTGGTATGTGTATATTTACATATATTTATATGTGTGCGCGCTTTCCTCAGACTGCTGCAGAGGGCGCTGCCACTGTGTTGTACGCCGCTCTGTCACCGGCCCTGGAGGGGGAGCGTGGAGGAGGCTACTGGGCCAATGGGCTCAGGGAGATAACAACACCACCGACATTTGACCCCCAGCTGCAGCTGAGCCTATGGGAAACCAGCCTCCAGTTGCTGGGCCAGCAGTAGCATGGGACTAAAGGACGACTAACTGGACTAAACCTCGAAGGAAACATCCGATAAAGACCATTAACTCGGGGGCCAACCAGCTATCTTCCCCTTCTCCCTTTTTCTCAGTATTTTCTCTCCGTCCATACCTCACATCGAGGCGTTCGTAGCGATTTATGTTGACAATCTCACAAGCCACCGCTGGGCTGTGATTGGTTATTTGGGGAGTGAAAGCCTCCTTTTTGTTCCAGATCCGCCAAAGAAGGGCTACAGGGGATGGAAGATGTTTTTTTGTTCATCACTATGAACAAGTAAACGTAACGCACATGTACAACCACACTCAAGGGTAATATCGGTATATGATTTTGCTGTTGTAGATACTGGGCGGTAGCTGACGTTGGCCTTTAGTTACAAACAAATATCAGTTGTCATCCATCTCTGATAGCATAAAGTTTATTCCCTGATCGTAGCTAACCTCCGATGTCTGGCCAGAGATATCGTTTCACAGTGTCGCATTCAAAGACCTGCAATGACACCTGCCTCTCTCTGCCTTAATGTCATTAGTCTGGCTGTCAGTGAAGAAGTTCATTGTCTCTCAGTGTAGTAAATGTTTTCCGTCCTGAAAATCTAAATCTAGGCAAACACTGAAATGCTTTTTTGGCGTAGTATTCTAGCTTCAAAATCACATGTCGGTCAAGCCCTATCATACACACATACACACACACACACACACACACACACACACACGCCAATGATCAGATATTTCGGGGAATGTGATGTCATCAGTTTGCTTTGACACATCAAAAAGGTTTTTCAGATCGTCTTGCCGTCCCACTCGTTTGACTGGGAGCACTTTGTTTTTTGGTACATTCATGTGCTTTTACTGGTTACTACTGAGTCACGATGTTAACTGCTGGTGTATGATAAGCTGCATTTAAAAAAAATGAATTCTGCCGTTCTCATGAACATGCTGCGAAAACATTATCATCTCCCCTTTCCTCTCTCTCTCCACCGCTCAGTCCAGCAAAAGACGTTCCTTCAGACTGATCGCGGGATTTGGGAAGACACCCCATGTAAAAGTAGGCCTACATTTGGAATAATTCCCCTATAGACCAGAGAGTGATGAGACATGTGGTTTTGAATTTTCTTGCTGTTATCATTTTCTGAAGCCGGGATTTCCAGATGTTTGTGTTTGCTTTTGTCTGCTCAGAAACAAAAAGGGAATAATGAGGAACCAACCGCCATCTTACTCTGTCCCCATTTCCTTTTGTGGTCTCTGTTAATCAGTTTTGCTGTGTCTGTGATACACGTGTGTGTGTGTGAGTTAAGAATTAACTCATGGTTTAGGCCCAATTCATATTGATGGATAGCACAATAATGGCCAATCCTGGAGGAACAGCAATGGGAAGAAGAGAGAGAGGGAAAGCACTTTTTTTTTAGTATGCAAGCTGTGATTGGTTCCTCATTGCTGCTGCTGCTGCTGCTTCCTCATTTGGCGCACCTCCCAGTGCATTGTGGGATTGAGATTTCCCAGTGGTGAGAATCAAACTCCATCTGCTGAGCTGACACACACACTCATTCAGAAACATTGGAAGCACTACATCCAGGCCCAGGCTTATCTAAACAAGCACACAGTAAACAAAAATGTCTGGTTCTCATGCGGGAAAATGCTAACACACACACACACATACACTGCGCCATAATGCCATCTCCACTGTGATAAAGCATTTTAGCTGTGAAGATGAAAAGGTTTTCCTCAAATTAAGTGTTGGCTAAAAATCCTTCCCCACATGCCATCCCATGGCTGAATGTGTATATTGTTGCTTTGAATACTGCCACTGAGCATCCAGCATTCATCCACTTATTATCTGCTGTATGTGAAGCAATAATATCACTGTGGTGGCTAATTCAGCCAGTAGCACAGCCAGACATTCAGAATAGGGAAAGAGTGTGAAAGTGCATAAATGAAAAAGATACCAGCTTCAAGTTACCCATATATCAGGAATTCAATATGTCTCTGGCTGCGTGTATAAAAACATTCAATGAAGACATTGTCAATATGCATTGTTTGAATGGTTACATTTAAAGTTGTATTTTCATAAAATCACAACAGTTTTTCAAGCAGTTTGAAGATGTGTCCCACTTCAGGGTCTGGATCCTCTGAAGGATGCGGCCCACAAAAAGCTCAACCTGCTCCTCCCCACTAAGTAAAACTTGTCTCACAGAGATAACAACTAATGATATGTTCAGGCGCTCTTTGTCTTCTTGTGAAGTCGAAAATGTTTATTTAAAAAAGCGTGCAGCCCGAGCTGTGGCATTTAACGTCAACAGACAATGAACACCAGGCAAATAGTGAAGTAAATATATCCATATTACTTCCATTTATTTGTGATGCCCTGTGATTAACATGTCCATGCTGCAAATAGTGGAGCTCATGCCTGGCTTCCTTTATTTACAACCTATTGTTGGTCTAGTACATGTGATGTGATCACCAGTGACAGGTCACGTTAACACAAGCACCTGGTAAATATGACTTGATCACGGGATTTTACGAGTTGACAAAGATTGCCTAAATGCTCCGTTGAACAGTCAATCAGCACGTAATGGATGTTGACTCTTAAGGGCTGGGTGTGGGTGTGTCCTCACAGCCTTTGAACTGGGACATCCTGGTTGGCTCATTATGATGAAATGCAAGACTCTGAAGGGTCCATCTTTAGACAAATGCTGCGTTCATGTCATGTGGGATGGATGGTAGGGATGGGGAAGATTCTCATGTTTACGACTTGTGAGTGTTCACATCACCTGACAACTCAAGACGGGTAGTCGAGTGAGTGTTATAAATACTGTTAAACAACAGTATAAAACGATATCCCTTACATCTGGGTTTTATTAGCTTTGAATGACAGACTTTGGCTGAGACGTCCATTTTTGTTTGGTTTTCACACATTTATGTATTATTTAGCACTAAGTCAAGCTTCCAACTCTTAATTAGTGGATTGCTTGCATATGAACAATTTTTACACGTTGGAACCTGCTTATTACGAAAACTCTGATATGACATGAATGCAGCATTACTCCAAGAAAACACATCACAGCAATAACTTGTTCCTGATTGTCTGCCGTTATAGAATTACTTAAATCTGTCCAATCAGACCAGTTTCATAAACTGAATGGGAGTAGCTGATTCCAGTGAGCCAATCAGGGTTCAAGACTGATCCAATTAAAACAAATTCAATTCAGCTTTTGATGTAACAGTATTTTGCAGAATATCACAATCCAGAACATCTTTTAAGTTTGATGTTTTTTTTCTTGAGTGGAGCAGTTGCATGGGAATTGTCTCTAAATGCCAGCAATATTCCTCAGCTTTTAAGTATCTTCTCCTCAGTATTTTCAAACTGCTTGGAAACAAATCGCCTCAGTGCTTCCTTGTTTGACTGTGCGGTTCCCCGAGGCTACTGTAAGGTACCGACTAAATAACAGAATAACAAACAACCAAACCTTGTCCTGTTTGAGCAAATTCGCTTGCTTCCCTTCACACAAATGAAAAACACCAGCTTACTACTCAGCAGCAGTACTCAAAAAGTACATACTACAGTGGGGACTACATCCTGTCAAAGAGTCATGCTTTCCACCGTCCAGCTGCTACAGTAGATGTATTTAAACCTGAGAGGGAGAACGCCACTGACTGTCCTTCCTACCTGAGCACAAGGTTCTCCTAAGACGATGAGACGGGGAGAGTGAGGGTCTGTCCTGTTGTGACAGTGGGCAGAAGAGAGCTGCTAAATTATCAATGATAACCTTGTTATACATTTAGCGTTCTACACAGACAGTGAACAACACAGTGAACTTTCTGAACTTGAATTGCGAATCTAGAAAAAGAGCAACAAAAAAACCCAAAACAGCTCAAGTAAATATCTGTGATATTGTCTGTGTGTGATTTACTCGTATATGATCATTTCAAAGCGTTATCACTACTGGACATTGAACCAGTGGAGCTTTATGTAGACTGACAATGTTCTAATAGCCATTCTTCTGTCTGACCTGGGATTACATTTATATTAAATGTTTCAGTCCCAAGTTCTGTGAATCCTAAATGTGTATATGTATAGGAAGAGAGATAATATAAAGATGTATACAAGGAGGGTAACCAGATGAACTGAGTCCTTATTCTGGCAGTCCAGTTAAGAGAAAACACCTGCAGACATCTATCCGTCCTTTCACATTTCTATATCCCGCTGTGCCATTCCCTCCTTTGGTGTGAGTGCGACCTTTCACTCGAGTCCCCGTGGGCTGCAAATAGAGGAGGTTCCCACCTCAAATCCAGTGTAAACATTCAGTCCATCTGGGCCACTGAGGATTTATGAAATGTGCAAAATGTTTTATTTTTATCATTATTTTTGCTGTTGTTGAGATACACATTTTATTGCTTTTGCCGTGCCTAAGAAGAAAATCTCCCTCATGCATATATGTGTAACTGTGAATTTTTCTTGTAGAAACTGTGATTACTGTCTTGTCCTGTGCATTGCCGTAAGTTTTTTCTCTTTTTTAGAGTGATGAGAGCGGAGGTGAGGAGTGTGTGTGTGTGTGTGTGTGTGTATGTGTGTGTCTGTGTGAGTGTGTGTCTAGATAAGGGAGTTCATGTCCATGTTTTTTCGTCAGTGGTTGTGACATTCCAGCAGCAGCCACTACCTTTTCTACTATCCAAAGCCTCTCAATAAACATATCATTGTGCCACTCTTGCTCTCTGTCCTTTACGCTGTGTGTGAGTGAGAAACTGTCAGACGGATGACACGCAGGATGAGACAGCAAGCCTCAAGCACTGTCTGAACTTTTGAGATGTTCCAAGATCCATCACTCACACTCACACACACACATTTACTATCAGGTCACTAGGATTAACTCAGTGCAGTTTTAAATATCAGATTTGGTCCAGTCACTAAACAAGTATTTCACCACTGATATCTTTAAATACTTTTATACTATTAAATGACATTAACTTTATGTGGACCAGTAATTGTTCAAAAAATAACCAAACTGCTCCTCTATACCTGAGCTACAGCTGTCACAGTTTATCAGCACTACTTTGTTTTTCTGTGGGAAGACTATCTCTATCTGATATAATCTTTTTAATCCACACAAGTATGCATATGGATGTGTTACCAGTGCTACTGGACTCTTTGAACTATCAAATTGAATTAATTTAATTATTCAGCTGAGAATCAGCAAAAAGTATCAACCACAGGCAGCTTCAGTCCACAGTTTTTAGCATTAGTGTTCAAACGTGGATGTGAATTGACTCCTGAAACGTTTGTTCATTTGCAAAGGTTCAAGCGGCAGATTCGAGAGCCCCTGTAGCTGCTGCACAAGATGTTTCCTATCGTTTCTTTTCTCAGCCACCCCTCTCACCCACAAGAGTAAATGCATCATCTCTCCTCAGCAGTGAGCTGGTACTTTTCTGTATGTAATAATAAGTAGTGAATTTTTATAAACATTCTCACTGCCTTAGTGTTGTACTCGTTTTCTGGTCCTTTAATCATGTTACAATATATTACAAATGGAAAAAATAAAACCATTATTCTTTAAATATGAGATATATCTACATATATCATGAATAAGTAAAATGAATACCATAAATGAAAACTTTTCATACATATAAAAAGTAAAAGAAAATCAAAGTTGCAGTCAAGTTCCTTTCTTCTGTTTAAAATGTGGGTTTGGGTTAACACTCGTGGTTCAAACATCACAATTAAAGATCTTTTTAAATAATAATGTGAGGTTTTTTTTAAATTTAGATTCCACCATAATTGTGTAAAATGTAGGCTACTGTAGCTCGATATTTTGCTCAACCTGAAAGACTACATGTGTGTGTTTGTGTTTAGTAGAGGGTGGTGCTACATTTACTTGAGGAGTGGACCCAAGTGAAGGACACGGGCACAGAGGTGAGGTGAAGTTATGATTTATTGTAAGGTACCGGGGAAAGGAATTGGGGGCGGAGAGGAGACGGTGGCTGGCGGGGGCGGATGACTGTAGGGCAATGTGGGATGGCAGAGCGAGGCTGGGCAGGGAAGGGAGGCAAGGGTGTGAACGTGGCTGAACGTGGCTGGCTGGAGATGTGCAGGGATTGCAGGCAGGAAGGAAGGAAGGAAGGAAGGAAGACTAACTACACAAGGAGGCCTGAAGCATGTAACTACCACTTCAGTTGAGAGAACGATCTGGTGAGGAATGGAGAGCCGGGGCAGATATCCAGGAGAGGTGATGAAGTGATGGATGGCAGGTGTGTAGGCTGAACCATCCAGGAGCCAGGAGAGTGGGGCTAACGATCATATCTGAGAAAGTAAAACACAAATCTGAAAGGCCGAACAAAGAATCCCTCTCCTTTGCTCCCCACTAAATATATTCATAAACATTGGACGCAGATAATGACGAGTAGAAATCTGTCTTTCTGCACATGTGACAACTGAGTTTCTGTTAGAAGAAGCAGAGGCGAGCGACTGTCATCTTGTCTGAAAGAACAGTGCTATGGAGACACTTGATAAGGGAGCTGAGACAACATGACCAGCAGAAACAGCAGAAAATCAAAAAGCTGGAAAAATGTAACACAACGCATCGTGGTGCATTTGAATGGCAGACGTGCAGGGTTACATCATGTATATGCCTACTTGTTAGAATGAGTATCTGACACAATGAGGTGCTGTCTGTTCAGCTCTTTGTAGCATGAGGACACATAAAACACAGCGGGCCTGCACTTAATTGACTGTCGTCTGAGCCCATCAGGCAGAAAACAGAGAGAGAGAGAGAGAGAGAGAGAGAGAGAGAGAGAGAGAGAGAGAGGAGCAACATGACATGTCAAAATGATCATCCTCATTTATGTTTTGGTAATTGATGCTCATATACTTGGGACAAATTATGGTTTATAAGAATGAGTTTAATCCACAAAGCATTATAGAGACACTTATTAGGTCCTTATTGAACCATTAAGTGGCAGCTCTCCCTCCATAAATTCCTTATGGGAGATTAAATGAACTCATTGCATGCACACTCATAAACTAGGTAGTGGCTAATAAGTATTCATTTATGTAATTACCGCCAAATGACTTAGAAGACATTATTATTCATAGCAATATTCAATGGTGCCTTCTTATCTCAAACGTTATATTTCTAAGTTACTGTATTGTGTCAGAAAGGGGCAGTACTTAAATACTCATTTCATCATAACATTTCAGAAATTGTGTGCGTCTGAGTATAATAA
>JAVQJL010091600.1:0-10047 GCA_036024295.1 Nannoperca obscura
GGTTTATCTAAAGTAATATTGTAAGTGTTATAGTATCATGTGTATTCTTGAATGTGATGAAAAGTTAAACTTTGTCAGTCCTTTAGCTCGTCGTGTGTCAGCCATGAGCTGTAAAGTGCTATTTAATTTACTCGGAGTGAGCCCAAATCTGGAACTGTTGATATCATAGAAAGTTTACTATTTGTGAGTAATGTTTCCATTAAGGTAATGGTAAGGGGATATGTTAACTTGAAACAGAAGACAAATGTAAGTAAGCCGTGTATGGTGTTGATTTGTGATATTGTGGGTCTTGTTAGTGATGTGGGAGATTGAAATAATACAGAGTATGAGATACAAAGGAAGACTAATGAAGAAGGAATATTTTGTTTATTGTCAAATAAAGAATTTGTCTGAGAGAAGCTAGACTGCAAAGGAGCACTTGTCGCCTGTCTCAGTTGTTTTTTTTTTTTTTCAGTCTTATCTGCTAACACCTGTAACAAAGACACATGAATTGGCTGTAACTCATCTTTAAATTTGAACTACCCTGAATATTTACAACAGTTTTTGTTACCATATTCCTCAATATATAAAATGAGGCACTCCACACAATACTTCTTCTCCATAACTACAGTCCAAAAACCCACTGAAAAGAAAGCATTTATGTTTAAGAATCCTTCAGATTTGAATACATTACCTTCAAACATACGTTCTTTGACTTAACCCTTGACGTTTAAAAATAGTTTGTCTTCTTATTTTGAGTTAAAGTGTTCATGTTTCAGTTGATGCTATACCTATTTATTACATACTTTTTGCTTGGCAAGTGTGTTCACGACCTCTCTGTGGCCATCTAGTGGTTGTAATCACCAATTTACTAATTTCTCTGAATTATTATGTTGATTGTTTTAGTTTAGTCTGTTTAATTGTTGATTGTTGTTTTTGTATTTCCAATTAATTTTTATGTCCTTGATTTGCTTCAATTTATCCATGTATTGTATGTTAGGACCCACTTAAAAACTAGATGGTTCATCTCAAGGAGTTTATCCTATTAAATAAACTTGTCAATTCAGGATTTTAATAGGAGTATTAACTATATTTTTAGGACCAAATTTGCTTAAATTAAAAACTTTTAGGCCTATAATAAAAATGTATTCCTTGTGGAGTGGAATGAGCTTTTATGTTTGTACAAAAATAGGACCAGTGAATGAATCCAGCATGAAAACATTAATGGAAGATTTGAATTTTCAGGTCTCTTTGAAATGATCTGGAGGTGGACGGCCTGGACCTCTGAACATCTAAAATCCTGCGTGCACTGCTTACTAATGTGTACATAACATTATTAAAGCCATGTTACGGAGCTCTTTCCAGGTATTCAGATTTGTTAACATCAGTCCAGCTTTCGGTCAGATCACCTGAGGCTGATTTAAATGTCCCATCTGAGCAGGTTCACTGATTATCTGATGAGTGAAAGATGATTCAAGTCTATTCTGGTTCACTCCCTCCCTCCCTTTTTTAACGGCTCCAAAATGGTGGACATTGGGATCCTGGTGTGATGTCATCTTCATGCGTCAGAGAAGAGAGTAGAGCAGCTGGTCTTCTTCTGTCTCATACAAAATCCCCATTTCTCCTGTACTCTCGTGCATTTTTCATCCTCCATCTCTCTCTTTTCTTCTTCCAGTCCTCTCCTCCTTCCTTTTCTCATCTAATTTCTTCCTCTATTTTTTACATTCTTGTAGGTAGCCTGAATTCATTAAAATGGGAGGAAGCCAAAACAGAAAAGTGGAAGGAGGGAAGTGAGGAGAAGGGGGAGGAAGAGGACTAACACCAGGAAGAAGAGGGTGGGGATAGAGACTAAAGAAACATCAGGGATTGAGAAATGGAGGAGTAGAAGGAAAAGGAGGAGGAGATGGATGAGGAAAAGAGAGTGGAGAAAGAGGAGGAACAGGTTGAGGAAGATGAGGAGCACAGGAAGGAGATGATGAAGATGAAGGAGAAGCTGAGAAGGAAGATAGAGGGGACGGCGGAAAAAGAGAGGGCTTAGAAAAGTAGGAGAAGGGACAGCAAGTGGAGAAATCACGTATGAAAATGGTGGCCGCGGTTGTGATTGTTACGGCAAAAAAAAAAGCATTTGTCAATGTATTTGTCATGCAAACTGGCAGATATTTCAGCGTGCGGCAATCGCTGTAAAATGTTGGAGCTAATGCTCCGCCCGGTTGCAGTCTGCCATAAAATAGAAGAAGACGCAGTCAAAGTTTGCGATCGTCTTTTCCAAACGCACTATTTGATTTGAGACAACACTACCCCGCAAAATTAACTCACATGGTGCATAGTGTACACAGTATACTGCATGTAAGTGTACTAACGGAAGTGTGCGATTTGGGACACAGCGTAGGAATTGTGGAAAGAGGAAGTTGAGAGGGAGAAGGGGGAAGCGTGCTGCAGGTGCAGCAACAGAAGTGCACGCAGGGTGCTGATAAACGGAGCCATCAGAGAGTATGGAACGGCAGCGAGCTCCCACTCTGCTGCTGTTTTCAGCCTCCTCTCAAAGTTCTGCTCTTCGTCTTATGGTCTTATTGTGGTGTGCTGGGGCAGCGGTCTGAGGGTGGAGGACACCAACAGACTGAACAGACTGATCAGCAGGGCTGGTGACATAGTGTGGGTAAACCTGGACTCTCTGACGGTGGTGTTGGAGAGGAAGACACTGTCCAAGTTAAGGGTCATCTTGGACAATGAAGTACCGCCCACTGTATAACACACTCATGAGACACAGGAGTACTTTCAGCAGTAGGATGATCCTTCCTAAATGCACTTCTGAGTGCCACAGGAAATCCTTCCTGCCTGTGGCCATCTAACTAACTCCTCACTCTGACAGACAGTGAGGGGGTGGAGGAGAACACTGGACTCTAATAGTGCAATAACTCTATCAAGCCTCTTGTGCAATTAACGTAGGTGCAATAACATTTTTATCTTTATTTATATTCTACTGTTTTTTTTTTCAATAACTTTTTGAGCACTACAACTGTATCAAAAAGCAATTTCCCTTCTGGGATCAATAAAGTATTCTGATTTTGATTCTGATTAATGTGACATGACTGATTGTTAACGATACATTCGGAGTGAGTGTGTGTGTGTGTGTGTGTGTGTGTGTTTTAAATGCAGAATCAGAAAAGGAAACATTGTGAGTTTGGAGATGTTTACTGTAGGTAAATGATAATCTACCAAGAGGTGTCCTGATTAGCTTTACAAAAATAACAGACATGCCAGAGGCAGGAGTTATTTTAGAGGCTAGAGAGTTATTTCGGCATGTTTGGTGACCCTCCATACCAAACTGAGCAATAAATAACAAAGTAATCCCCTTTTTGTTTCACCAGAAACACCGTCATCTTCCTGCAACAACCCAGCCTCTCCTAAAATTTCAAAGCCAGACTTTCTGTTTCTGGTTAAACAAAAACTCTTTAACAAAAAGGTCTGTCTCTGTAGGCATACTTTCCATAATGTTGTCAAACACTTAGAATAACAGTCTGAACCAGAATCAGTGGCAAAAACAAGCACTTTTAGTGGCTGTGTTGTGTTGCAAGCCCATTCCAAAACTAATGGTAAGTATTAGTCCAAAATACCTCAAAATATGTAAAGAAATAAGGCCAATGTTTTAAAATACCGGAATTACCTTTTAGGTTCAAGCTCTGGGGAAAAAGCAGTTACTAGCACCGACGAGTTATCGATCCTGTTAGATGTAGAGGATCTTTGGAGCCCTCTGCGGCCACATCTCCCAGCAGCTTCTTGATGACAGACTGTGTGTGAGTGTGTGATGGGGATTATTGTTGTTCAGCAGCGGACAGAGGACAGACTCCAACCACAAGTGAGTTATTACCAAATCTCTCATTAGGCAGCCGTGTCTGCACGAGAGCATTTGTGCACGAGAGCAGCTCGGTATGTTGGATGGCTGTGATGGACGCTCAGACCGTTTGTGTGTGTGTGTGTGTGTGTTTTGTCCGCAGGTAGCAGAAAAACACCAATATCATCCCTGATTGTGTTTTTTATAAATTTACAAGCATTATTTTTTAAAGCCTTTCCGTTTTTCACGGTCGTGATTTAACGTTTGAGAGCTCGTATTTACGTCACTAATTAGCGCAGACGGTTAATTGGTTTTCCTGTCACATAACGCACGAAAACCGCGGACAGAGCGAGACCAAAACCAAAAATACTCCCTTAATATTCCCACCAGACGCTTATTGGCAGCTTCATCTGTGAATCAACAGTTCGATTATTTAATGACAACAGTATTAAGCCTGTATTAGCATGATTTGAAATCTGTAGGCCTCATGCAGCCTCTGTTATGTTATTCCCACTACATGGTGTCTACTGTGATCTATTGTAATATATAATTTAATTAGTGTCCCTTTATTCAGATTGTAATGGTATTGATATTTTATAATGTATTTAATAAGTTGTAGTATAGTTTTCAATGTATAACCACCGATTTAACTACAAATACATCCTCTACACTGTATGTATCAATATCAACATAATTTCCTGAGATCGTAGATGCTTTAAATAGGACTACAAATCAAATCACCAATCTTTGTATACCAAAGTATCACTTTAACATTCCTTCTGTAGCCTATAATCTAATTTCATAACTGTTCCTATGTACAATACATTTTTATTATACTTTATTACTACCTATCAAATATTCAATGTAGCGAAAATAACTTGCTGTTAGAGACATGGATACACTCTGCAGTAGTTTTGTGTAATCTCTTATCCAACATGTTTTAACTTGTGGCAAACTAAAGCCTCAGTGGAAGGGATTTTACAGGTAACAGCTGTTGTGTTTTTGATTTTCTGTAATATTAATTTAAGGTTTAATAGGGATCAGATATGGCAGATTGGTATCTTCATTATGTTATATTGTTGACATTCATTCAGTCACAGCAGGCATTGCTTTTGTTAGTTTAGTTAGTGCCAGGCTGTCCCCGTCAACTCATGTCAACTCACATACAAATTATTCCAGTTTTTAGAGATTGACCTGGCGAGATACATTGATTTAAAATTGGGGGAATGAAGAGAACTGGTTCAGTCCTCTGTGAGTGCAGGTATTCTGGTGCATCTTTAGTCTGTGCACGAATCATCTGTATAATATATGACATGATTTAATTACTAAAGGATGAGAAGTCAGTATACAGTAGCTATCTCTTAATTTCCAATAATTGCTTTAACATCTAATAACTATGGTTTGCACAAGTTTTAAGTGTATCTTATGTAGAGCGGCAACTATTTGATGATCGATTAATGGTTTTCCAGCAAAATTGTAAAAAATGTGCTTGTTCCAGCTTCTTAAATGTGAGGATTTTGGATTGTTGGTTGGACAAAAGATGAAGATGTCACAATTTTTGACATTTATACATATATATATTTTACATTTATTTAACATAATTGGCAGATTAAAAAAAGAAAATAATCGTTAGTTGCAGCCCTCTTATGGTAGATCTTGGATATAATGTACGACAGTTTCATTGAGAGCGACATACCGTGTTGGATTTCATATCTGAACGTCCTCGTATGAAACTCTCGGACATGAGATTACATAAATTAGCTCCTCTGGTATCTCTATATTATATGAAAATGCTTTCAAAAAAGGTTTGAATAGTTTGCGCATGAGATTAGTGGTGTCTCTTTATTTTTGTTTTTATTATTAAAGAACAACACAGCCTTTGTGGACATAGTTTACAGGTAGCATGTCCAGTTGAATCCCTATTATATATATAACATCCAGTTGTGTTGCTTTAACATCTTTTACAGAGTGACATTCAGCCTCCTCCTGTCTGAATGTCATACCATTAATGCAACTCTTAGTTGAGGGTGTACAGGTATTAGTTCCTAATATCCCATATTCCCATATGTTTTCAGGCATTAGTTCCTGTGGTACCTCTATAATCTTCTGCAACAACCAACTTTGACACTATAACATCGCCACACTTTGTGGTTAAGTGCCTTTATATCTCCTGTCATCTATCCCATAATATAGTGTCCATTCATACAGAGCAGCATGCAGGCTCTGTAAGCGAGCAAACCAACTATTTTTGTCAACTTTCACGTTAAGTCCAACATTGAGAATGACTTCCAGGAGAGACTATCTGAAAATGTGCGCCTTTATCTCTGTATTTAAACGATATCACGTCTCCCACCCCTCTCTGTGACGGGCGAGTTTTCATCCTACCGTCCAGTGTAGATATTCAAATCAACTACAAATGATTTTGCTCATCAGACAAACCAGTGTAACTCGGCCCTTAAAGATGGTGCGTGAGTTTATTGGTTAATCTATGTAAAGCCTTTGTAAAGAGTTTAAAAGATCCAATAACAATATATCAGATGGTTGTAATTTTTCCATCCGAAGCATGACATTTTACAGTGTACAATTTGTCAGAGCCCTCTGGGACTAGTCTATGCAATGGTGACACCAATGGTTTCTAAATGACCTCAAACCTAATTTGGCATTCCTGTTACTCAATTCCTTGTTACTAATTGGCAGACACATACACCAATAGAAATATATCTGCAATAAGATGCTATAGGCTGATATGTTGGCCTGGCTGATTTATGTTAGCTAGCTGTAAATGAAATGTTACAAAGAAGAAGTGCAACAGGTGGATACTGGTCATATAATGTGAAGCTAGCTCGCTGTTGTGCTAAAATAACTTGTTGATCTTTTATAGTATGCTGGTCGACTCAGACAACAGTTTGGTTCCTATAAGATGACATGAAATTACTAAAGTTGCAATTCCTGTATTCACAGAATATTCGATAATATTCCTATAATATTTGTATATATTAAATAAATATTATAAATAAAATATAATATAAATAAATATTTTTTTGCCTTGTCTTTGTCAGATATGACATATATTAAATATATTTTGCTTGTGGACTGTTGATCGAACCAGACATTTGAAAAAAAAAAATTCAGACATTTTTTCTGAAATTTTATAGCCCAAACAATTAACTGATTAGCCGAGAAAATAATCACCAGATTAAGTGATAGTGAACATAATCATTTTGTTGTAGTCCCAATAAATTAACCACAATAGGGGACTAACAGCAATGTATTTTTGCCCAGGGGCTAAAAGGTTAATCCGGCCATGTGTAAAATGTCTATAGATGGCTATAGACCTGGAATATGGAAATTAGTGTAATATAACATGGTTTTATTACTACAAGTTGGTTAGTTCCTAGTATTATAGAATATCCTATAATACTGAGCCTTCATCTGTAGTATTTGTATAATATTACTGGATTGAAGTTTTGGATCCTTTTATGTTTGTAACATTTAATCAGAATATGGAGCAACATTCAAACAAAGCATCATGACTTGTGGTATTTCTAATGATTTATTTGTAATATTCCTAAAATGTTAAAACTACAGATCGCCAAGCAGCTTCTAACATCCTCTATAATATACTAGTGCTACCACTGGTTATGCAGTAAACCAGCGCTGGATGGTGATATGATTTCTGCTTTTGTCGCTGTGTGACGTGACGTTTTGTTTCTTTCTGCTACAGCCACACACACATACACTTTTCCTCCCTCCTTTCTCCGTCTTCCTTCTCCACTCTTCTGTTTCCACCTCCATACATCATCCCTCCATCCGTCCATCCATCTATCCCGGCAGTCTGGACTCGACACCTCCTCCTTCTTTCCTCTTTATCCCTCATCCTCTTTTTACGGCAGAATAGCGGAGGAGAAGAAACTATTATTTTACCAGTGATAATAACCAAAGCACCGTCTGTTCTCACACAGAGTGAGCAGGGGATCATCGGTGCTGCAGCATTGGATCGCTTGGCTGTCAGACGCAGAGGAATGATAATTAGAAAGAGATTAAGTCGGCAACAAGAAGGAAAAGAAGAAGAGGAAGAAGGAGGAAGGAGAGGAGCCGGGCCTGCAGCAGCAGTAAGGCGAGCATAGGAATATATGAGAAAGGAAAATAAGAAGTATTGAACTGATCATAATGTGATCAAGAAGAAGAACAAGAGCGAAAAAACGCGGTGTGTGTTTTTTCTCAGAGGGATATGATGGTGACAGAAGCAGCGGAGGAGGAGATAGAGGGATGAGCAGGGATCAATAATCTCCCCCCCCCCACCCACACCTTCATCCCTCCATCACCTCTGCAGGAGCTGCTGAAACCTGTGAGACACCGCTGCCTGGTTTTTCTTTTTCTGAACACTGCATTGTGTGCGTGTCTGTGCATGTGTGTGCGCGTGTCATGTATGTGTAATTGTTGGCTATATAGGCTATGGTGACTATTATGCGACTGTATGCATAAAGTAGGCTGTGTGAGCTGCTGCTGGTGTGTGTATGTGGCAGATAACTTGGCTGTAAAAAATTGCCAATTTAAAACAGCCCTGCTCCTGTAAAATTAAACTGAAATAACCTAAATCAAAATCTATATGCACATAAAGTACAAACTGTAAAAAGAGGGAGGATTTATTTTAGAATTTGGTTTCAAATTTCACACCCTGGAAATGAATGTTGCATAGTAAATGTCAAAATTCTATAAAGGCATTGTTTCTTATGGATCGAGCACAAAGATAAGAGCTCTTAAATTACAAAAAACCCCACATATTTTCCCATGTGTCCTCAGTGGTATCATGGAGGGTCTTTAACTGCTATATTCTCCCCTATGTTCACCAGCAAGTCTCTAACTGTTTCTGAGCATGTAGTGGACAAGTCATTGTTTTCACATTGTCATTTAATTTTATTATAAAAATATGCATTATAGTCGCTTTAATTGGCTTTTTTCAGCAGATTTTAATAACATTTCACAGTTTTCATCACTAGGTTCAGTTGTTTGTTGCCCACTGACCAAACTCATCTTCTGATAAAGACTTTTACCCTCTGAGCAATGTCATGTGTTCGAATAAGACCGCCAGATGTTGTTGAAAGCTCTGGGAAAACCTAATACTGTAAGTGTACCGTATAAGGTACGATTCTTTTCCTTTTTTTCAATGTTTTGACAAAGCACTGAAAAATAACCTCTGAAAACTTGTGCTGAAACTGTGAGTTGATTAATGCTTAGGATGATTTAATAGACAATATTTTTCTTATTAAGTCACTTTTTAAAGGAGAATTGCCCCAAACATTGATTGAAGAGTCCTCTGTGTCTTTGGGTTTTGTATCTAGCAGCTAAAGAGTCATCCAGAACAACAGCCCTAATGTCTACACCAGGGGTTTTCAAAATAAAAGTCTTAAAAAAAATGCAAGGGGATGTAAACAGGAATTATAATGCTGCCATAGTTTGTTAACTATGGGCTATACTTTAGTCTACATTTGTTTACATTTTGGCAAATTTTTGGAAACAATTAAAAGTGTGCTGAATTAGCTTTTAGGAGTTCCAGTTTGCAATAACCTATGGATGTACACGCAACTTTAGTTTAGAATTCAAAACTATAAACTCAAAGAAGAGTATTTTTATGTCAAAATTTCACTTGGATGATAATATTACAATTATGTCAAGAAAACCTAATGTGTTCAGACCAATATATTTTTAGAAATTATTTTAAGATCAGCTTTGGCTTCTCTCTGGCTTTCCATAGTTTACATGTTTGATTCCTGTGCGCTGAATATAAAGATCGTTAATGTCAGCCAGTGAAATGTTCACATACTGAAAACACTTTAATCAAATGAGGTTCAGTCTGAGAAAACTAGCATTCAATTACTAAACACACACACACACACACACAAACACCATTGTTCAATGCCTCTGTTTCTGATTGATTTCATATGCAGTGTGCTTCAAACAGAGAATTCAGGCATGAACTACTGGTCTGCAGAGTGTTGTGGAAGACTTTTTCAAAAAGTACGTAGTTGATTCCATATGTATGTGTATGTATGGTGTATGTATTTAATGTATTCACATGTGTATCTATATATATATATTCAACATATATTTTGTCTGCATTTAGTCATGGGGAAGTGTGTGGAAGTGCAACAGGCCTAGTTGGAGGAGGTACTAAGAGGAGGTTGTTGGAGGAGGTATTAAGAGGAGGTACTAAGAAATAGGGGTGTGCGTAGTAG
>JAVQJL010091605.1:0-38024 GCA_036024295.1 Nannoperca obscura
CCCCCCCCCCGCCCCCCCCCCCCCCCCCCCCCCCCCCCCCCCCCCCCCCCCCCCCCCCCTCTGTAACACCTCGACACCCTGATCTCACTGATCCCATCATCCAATCACACAAATAACCACATGGCCATTTCTCATTGACAAAGAGGCCGTTAATCAAATATTCTGTATATTTAGATCTCGCACTTTATTTTTATTTATTCACTAAGTTCAGCTACCAAACATTCAGATCATCTCATCCATAATGAATGTGAAGCCAAAGATTGTTTGTTCTCTTCCCACAGAGTGAAGAAATGAATCAAAACAGCAGCCAGTCACCTCAATGACCCCTGAGAGCTGAAGGGATTACAAAAACACGTCTTTGTTGCAATAAAATCAAAATATAACTAGACATCGTACATTTGGCAGTTTCAGTTTTCTTTGTTTCAGTACGACCACAGACCCACGTCTGTCGTCAGGCGGGGACATCTTCTGCTAACGGTCCTCACTTTTTACACACCAATGCTTCATTTTGTAAAATCCATGTTGAGTCCTTTTGCTTTTAGATTTGGGATACAGGACAGATTAAAGGGTACAGAGGACACCCCCCCTCACACACACACACACACACACACACACTTCCATCTCCCACCGAGCCCTGCCCCCTTTTCTTCCCGGCCCCTGGGTGCTAAGGAGGGACCTTGGAGCCCCTGATCACAGTATGGGAAAGGCCCCTGATGCCCGACTGACCCTTTGATGTGGAATTAAAGACCCAGGAGCTCGTTCTGCTTCAGCAGCAGATCCCCCCCCCCCCGCCCTCGTGACCGGTCAAAACGTCCTAATTTTCCTAATATGTCCTCGTAAGATCTAAAACTCACATTGGTTCTCACAAAGATAGCTGAAAAATACACACACTGACACACACACACACACACACACGCCAGTAAAATCCGTGTACACTGTTGAAGCCTGCAGTCCTTTTCCACAGGGCACCAACCAGCCATGTTAACAGGGAACATTAGTGACACTTTATGTGTTGGTTGGGTCAAGAATGTAAACATATACAGAGGAAATAAGGAATGTTTATCTATAAATGTACCACCCCAAGCTTAAAAACGGACCAAACCACATAAACCTAAAGAAGTCAAATCTAATATTCTATATGTGTCGTCATAAACCGGCCCTGTAGAGGAGCCTCTCTACCTGACGAAGAGCCCGTCTGAGCTAAACGTACTGTGTTTTGAAAGGAAGCATCCTGTAGCGCCGCGAGTCCGTGTGAAACAGATAAAAACCTACTTTCTGGACTGATTGCATGAACTGCCACGGCCCCATGAAATATTCAGTCCCCTGCATAATTACTACACTGTGTTTATTATATCATGCTCTAATTATAGTAATTATCGTGCTCTCACAATGTGCTCAGAATGCAAAGGCTGTGAGATAAAGTGTCTGTTGGATTTAAAACAGTTTGTAGACTTTTAAAGTAGGAACATGCTCCTTGACAAAGCCTGTCTAGTTTCTCTTTGCACCAGTTATTGCACCTCGTTTCCTCTCCTTCCTTCATCTCTCTGTTTGTCATCATACAGAGGAAGTCACACTGCGTCGTTCTTTGGATTTCTAAGTTCAGATGTGTTTTATTGGCCTGGCAGGAGAGAAATGAACCTGCAGAACGGCACCAAAGCAGCGCAGCATCAACTGAGATAATGAAACTGATGTTCATTTGCAGTAATAAGCAAAAACGACTAAATATCAGTGTTCTTATCTAATTAGATATCATTCTTTTTTATGTAACCATCCAGTTGTATAAAAATAACGTTGATACGGGGTGATATGTTGTCACGGTAACGCCTCCCCACACAAAGGACACAGGATGAGGGGGATAAAAGACAACACCCACCTTTAGCCATCTTGTTGAGGACCATGTCGACCAGGACGTAGGTCCCACTTCTTCCAGCACCGTCACTGCACGGGTGGGCGAGAGACCACGACACAGAAGGAGAGAGAGAGAGAGAGAGAGAGAGAGAAAGACAGAGAAGCATTAATTAAATGAAACCATTTGTTTGATAATGTCATATCATTTGTGAGATATACTTTATATTTTATTACATGAAGTGTAGCTGTGTTGCTGCTGTCATGACATGTGGGTCACATACGGCCACAGATGTACTGTGACAGTGCAGCTTATTTCATATCCTCTGCTGTATCGATGGATTTGTTGTTTTCTGGGCTGAAGTAACCTGACTCCAGTGTGAAGCAGGTGAGCAGCAGTCAGACAGATTTAATATGAGTCTTCTAATGCTATTTTAGGGGGATAATAAACTTCAAAGGCGTATAATTATGGAACAGAAAGGATGAAACTGGTTTTTATTTTGGTCAGGAATTAAATAACATGGGATTATAAACCTGTTTAACAACAGTGTTTTCTGTGTGACACAGATGTAAATGCATTTTCTTCTATACTTAAAAAAATATGTATCAACACAAACTGAACGCGGTGCACAGAAAAAGAATCAAGCTCTGTAATGTATGTGGAGGGAATATGTTGGATCCTAGATTTATTTCAAGTGTGGAAAATTGATGTCTGCACCCCTACCAGTCTATTTCATGGGCTGAGTGTGTGTGTGTGTGTGTGTGTGTGTGTGTGTGTGTGTGCATGTGTGCTGGCATGCGTCCATACTTTCTGAATATTTCATTTTCACAAGGGCCTTAGTTATTCTCTGCAAGCCCACGCACACACACATCTGTATATTGCAACACACCCGGTGGCAGTAATTGAGCAGTACCACCACAGAATCAGAGAGAGAGTGTGTGTGTGTGTGTGTGTGTGTGTGTGTCGCACAGGTTATTACGGCGTGATTAGATCTGTCATATCGCTGCACCTTGCCAGCATCATTACAAGGCGATCAAAGATATGTGATGTGTGTGTGTGTGTGTGTGTGTGTGTGTGTGTGTGTGTGTGTGTGTGTGTCAGCAGAAGCCTGAGGGCTGTGGGTAAACACGTCAAGATGTCTGCTGCCTTCTCTCACTCTATTTAAAATGAAAGACGGGAAAAGAGGAGCAGAGAGAGGGAAGGAAAAGAAAGCAAAAAGACAGAAAGAGACATAGAAGATAGAAAAAAAGAAAAAAAGAACACAGAAATGGTAAAAAGAGACATAAAACCGGAGAGAACTAAATAAATAGAGACGGTGAAGTTCTCCTCCCACTGATCGCTTCACTGTCCGCATATAAGAGGGGGACAATAAAGACAATAAAGATCCTTTCATTACTGCGTCCTTAGATGCGATTGGCTGGTTGGGTTTGGGAATGAGCTTTGATTGGTTCGAATCGGAGGTTACTAATGAGAACATGGTTCTCTGCTGAAGGCCTGGTGCCTGACATTGATGCCTGCAGTAAGAAATGCCACAGTGCATGGCGACAAAAACTAAGGTTTTGATCAGAACCTGAACGCAACTCAGTCTTGGAGGTATAGAACATTTACGTTGGTGCTACGTTGCCAGCTAGCAACAGTGCATTAGCTGTACATGTGGTGCATAAAGACAGCAGCTTTATATAAGTGTGATTCTATAACAAGCCACCGACTGGAGGTTCACTATGTTTCAACATTTCCATTTAGTTATAGAGTCATGAAGGTGACTGCAGGGTGATCCGGCTGCTGCTCCACAAAGACAGGCTTCAAACTCTGGTGCAGCCTGGCAATTTAGCCGAGAAATGTACAGTTTCGTCATCCTGGAAGAGCCATTACACCATATTAAATAATAGATCACGTAGTGGAGGGGCGAGCAGACAGATATGATGGCTATCTGTCATGGAAGTTGTTTTTTCCCTCTAATCCAACCTTTGCAGGATTTCTACACAAAAAAAAAAAAAACTGTGGCAGATTTTTCTGTGAAATACAGATTTAATTATGTCTCACTGGTCTGAGTTATTTCCTCAGGGGGTGTGTGTATGTGGGGGCGGGGGGGGAGGGGATGCAGATGTGATATCACACACACACACAACAGCTGCAACTCTGCCTCCTTCTATTTACCCCTCTCTCCCTCTCACCCGCTGGCTCTCACACCAGAAACTTTGAAGTGCCTCCAATTAAAAGTTTCCCTCCTCCGTGAACACTTTGTCAAATGAAATCACATCTTTTTTGGCAATTTCCTTGTTTTAAATGTTTGTCTTCCTCCACACGCTGACAGGAGACATGAGAGCTGGTGAGAAATGAAACGGCGGCGTGGACTGGGTAACAGAAACCACAAGAGAGCTGGCCAAATTCAGCTTCCCTTCATCAGCGCAAACACTTTATCAGTATCATTACAAACACAGACGATTATCTGCTTGTTGGCTCCTTAACGATGTTCAAAAAAGAACAAAATCACATTTTACAACCCTGAATGAAGCTGAACCCATTAAAACCAATGAAAATTACAAGAAACACAGACTGCTTCAGTGATTATTATACTTGCCTGCAGTGGACTATGATAGGACACGAGCGTCCGCGGTAGCACTTGTTCACTTTTCTGTAACAAAACAGAACAGAAAAACAAGCTCAATGCTAATATCACAGGTACACACACACACATATACACACACACACACACACAGTACATCATGTATCTTGGCTTTAGTCACAAAGAACAGCATGCAAAACACTGTTCATTTTATTTATATTAGGAGGAAACAGACAGAAAGGTTCCTTAGCACTTCCAGCATTCTCATTAAGTAGGAAATAGTTTGAAATCATCAGAAAAATACGTTTTAATTCTAACCATGTGATCTTTACATGTGTTAACATATGATACTGAACATGAGCATCAAGGCAGAGAGTTCACGGTTTGGCCCATACCACCTACCAGACGTATACTATGTTTACTCTATATTTAACAATATGAACCACAGATTAAAATGACTTTGTTGAGTTAATAAGACTCAGGTGTATCTGTGTCTGTAAAAACACTCTTGACAAAGTGGTGTGCATGAAATGTGAGATTCCAAATCTAGATTTGGACAACACACATCTGTGTGACTTTGAACACAGCGTACACAATGTTGAAGGTGCAGCGTGTGTCATAACTGGCCGCCAGCACACCACTGGCAAAACACCAACAATCAGAACAGTGATATCATTAGTGCCAAGGCTCCCCAACATCCTGCTGCCTCGTGTTGGCTTCCTCTTTCCTGATTATGTTTCCTTCTGTTATTGTTCTGCTTCCAACATCTACAGTCACCTGAAACTCTGATAGCTCTCCACTTTCTGTAGAAGAAGAAAACCGTCCCAGTGTCTCACAATGCTTTATTAAAATGGCACAAGTAGCAATTTATTAGGAACTAGACATTTACGACATGGATGGAGATACGTATCCTGAAACCAACAGAGGTCTAGTCTTGTTATAATTCTTATGTTGTTGTTGCCACAGCTTGCAAGCTGCACAGCTGAAACACACCCAACACAAGTACCAATGTTGTATTTTAAAGAATGACAACCCCCCCTTTGTTGTATCAGATGAGATATCTTTGCATTCATGTCTGTTGGCATTCAAAAATTCACACGTTGTTCATCAAAATACACAAACACGCAGCTTCTATCTCAGCAAGAAGCAGAGAGCCGTGAGTTTGATCCCAGCAGGAGATCATCTCTAAATCGATCTCATGGTGATAACTCAGGCACAGTGTGTGTGTGTGTGTGTGTGTAATCCATAATGCATCACTATCAGTCAGAGAAACAAAATCTCAGACCTGCAGTGCTGATGTTTCACTTGTTTATGGTCAAAACGTAGAAATGTTGAAATGTATTTTAGACGTTTTTCAAAACCAAAAAAACTATAACTTTTTCACTAAAGTGGTTTTTGGAATCTCATTATGGAAACTCCACCTACTGAGGAAGACCATGAGCTTAAAGGTTTAAAGGTCTAGAAAAAAACAAGTGAGTGGTCCTTGAGTTAGGATATTGCTTCCATGAATCTTTATCAACCCACTGCACTTACTTGAATCTTAAAACCGGATCCAGATGAAGGTGAAATTGAGAGGATCCAATGAGGATCCACATGAAGAACCATGTGTATAAAACAAACTACAGTATATTCTGCAAATGTGCTTCACATTCAACTAGCGTAACCAAAAACAAAAGAGTGTCTTCAACAATGTTTTTTCATGTAGATATTTCCAGGACAAACAACTTTACAACTGGACTGACAAAGCGTGCGTTTTTGGCAGCAGGTTAGAAAGAGTTTCCAAACGCCAAGAGATGATCACACAAGCGGAGACATCACAAAAACCGAAGAAATGAAGTCTTTCCACCTTAAAAAAAAACATTTTCCTCCTCCAGCACCAACAAAATTGAAAAGTCAGAGCTCGCTGCAGACAATTAAAAGTGATGTTACCATGGAAACAGCTGGGAGAGGATCACCAACAGGCGTGGTTGCGGTGGTGGCGGTGGGGGGTGTATAGAGAGGGGTGTGGGGTTTAAAGGAAACGCCCCGTAAGAGAGACTCAAGCTTGACGGAGAGAGAAAGAGAGAGAGACAGAGAGAGAGAGAGAGAGAGAGAGAGAGAGAGAGAGAGATCCACACTAATCCACATTCTTCCACACCTCACTAACATGTCCAGGTCGTTCTTGTGTAAACTTCTCAATCCACATTAAAAAGACTAAACCTGGGGATCGCTTCACTGAATCAGCTCACTAATAAAAAATGACTTAACAGGTGAGAGGCCTGCAGGACTGGAAAATGTATCTGCAACGTGCGAGTGAATCATTTATGCAACGTGAGCAACCAACGGGCTCCATTATCACCTGTTTTATACAGATAAAGTATATATTTCTGCTTCTGTTGTCAGACTAGCACTACTAAGAATAATAACTTTAACAAAGTGCTTTGAAAGACAAAGTAAAAACAGGATACTCAATAAAAAAGCTATTTAACTATTAATAAATCCACAAAGAAACAAAGAATTAAAACAATAAAAAGATGATATAAAGACGAAATAAAGGCGACATCACATAAAGGCTGGTTTTTGGGAAGTGATTTAAAGGAATATATTGATTCTGAGAGCCTTATGTCCCCAGGCAGGACGTTTCAAAGCCGAGGGATCCTGAAGGTTAAAATCAAAGCACGGCCATCTTTAGATTGAAGCCTCGACTTTGGAACGGCCACCCGAGGATCTAAGGGAGCGAACTGGCTCATATGAACATTTCTGCTGTGTAGTTGACGTGCTTTAAAAGCCATCAATAAAATCTTCAAATCAATTCTAAATCAAACAGGGAGCCAATGGAGAAAAGCCAGGATGTGGGTGAGAAGCCGAACTAGTTGCAGGCGAGAGAGTGACTTCTGGTTTGTACCTGTGATCCTCTTATGGGATGTCCGGTCTAAAAGAAGAGAACGTGTTCAAATCTATGCTTTTCTGAAGAGTCGGTCATTGAAACTGGGATGTAGGACAGTGAAGTCGTCGCAGCTTGGTGCCTTTCAAGATGCTGTTGTATATTTTAATGACATCTGTACTGTATGATCGGTTATACTGACGTGTAAAGAGGTGACACACAGCTGCTTCTTTAGTCTTACCACCACAAAGCCTCTGTTTCCACCGACACTACAATGTGAGACGAGCATTTTCAGATTCATCCGGCCCGGAGAACATTTTCAGAAAGCTTGTTCAGGCGCCAAAACCACCTGCTTAGTGTGGATGGAGGGCCAACACACAGACAACAGGCCGTTCTCTTAGCTGGGGTGTATTCTCAGAGCAGTAGTCAAAAATCAATCAATCACCAAAAGAGACAGAATGAAGAACAGAAGAGAGAGAAAGAGACAGATAGAGGGTGGAGGGGAGAGAAAGACAAAAGCGACCAAGAGAAGGGAGGCGTGACTTGAGAGGGTGGAGGAGGTCGGAGGCAGTCAAGCAAACCATGAGCTAGCAAAAAGGCAGGAGGTCATCTCAGGTCACCGGGCACAGCGTTGAGAGGGAAAGAGGAGAGAGACGAAGGAGGGAAAGTGAAAAGGGAGAAGAAAAGGGGGAAAGTATAAAGGGAGGGAAGGGGGGTCCATGAGGCCCCTTGGTTGCAGAGTCACAGTCTCCAATGATCACTTTTGTGACTATGCAACTGGGCTTATATTACTAGCTGCAACATCACAAAAATGACACTGGCAACCGCTAGTTAGCTGGTAAAACAGGGGGAAAGGACAGAGAGGGGTTGTAAGGGATGCTTCGGCTCAGTCAGTCAGATGTGAGTAAGGTTAAAAAACAAAAAACATGCCGGCACGAGCATAAAAGAAAGTGAGATCAGCCGCCATCCTCAAACCATCGAGGTGTTAAAAACGAACACACACACACACACAAAAAAAAAAAAGACGGGGCAGGTTGTTATTGGGTACCATTTCCCTGGTAATAAAAGTGAAAAATATCTCCCCCTGCGCTTTCTTCATCGCGTTCGGACCCCGTTGCCCTGTGAGTAAAAGCAATATTTCCTAACTGATGGTGGGTGGTGAAGCATACCAGACCTTTTTTATAATAGCTGCGACCACAAACTCTCACTCTTGATATCTCACCTAATTGATGTGCACCAGCAGCACAGCGACACCGGGCCTATATATAAAACAGAGTTGGGGTCTATCGCTCAAGAAAATCCACAGTGAATCAGAGAAAAGGGGCCGGGGCGGCTCCCACCTAATAGGCAATACAGTATATCAGTTTAAAAGAGGTCGGGGGGGGGGGGGGGGGAGCAGCTATAAAGGCGCCGGAGAGAAAGGATCACTCCGGCAGAGTTCCCTCAATGCAGCCTGAATTACAGTTTTATCGACTGGAAAATGCCCAGGTTTGTTTGAGGATATATAGATATTTCTCAGGGTCACGAGTCAAAACTCCTGCAGAAGTGAGAGGTTGGAAGTTATTACGCTGCGAGCGAGACACAAAAGCCACTCAAAGCCTTTGTGGTTTCAGACGGCCAACAACTCCAGGACCTACCCAACTCCTTCACTTTCTTTTTGTTTTGTGTCCACAACCATCACTCATAGGTTCCACTAGTCTTTCAGCTGCAGTGCCTTTAGAAAGACTTGAAAGCTGACGATGATGAAGATGGTGGTGCATTTCAGGACTTGTTTTGGAAGGTTGGGATTTACATATCAGAGAACTTGCATGGAGTTCTTGTTAGATGGGGAGTGAATACTCAGAAACACAAAGGAGCTATAGGACAAATAACCAATGGGAAGGGTTGTTGGGTTCCTGAACCAGCTACTGTCACACAGTTCTCAGGTCTTTCTGGTGTCTATCTACAAGGGAACCTTTCAAAACACCATACAAAGTGCTCTTCTTACGTTTTGCTTTGGAATTAAATCCTGTTATCAAAGTGTATTCTCCAAAGGCCTCTTTCAAAAAGACTTCCTTCTAAAACCTTAATGCATTCACTATCAGCATTAAAAGCAGGCTTTAGTACTGTATGTACTTCAAATGAAAAGGAGTTCCAAGAAACTCTTTACGTAAAATATTAAAAAGTAGTTATTACCTGTCCAGTACAGATAAATAAGTTGAAAACAACCGTGTGTGGGTGCAGGAGCCCACAATGTAGAGGACTGTGTTAAATAACCGATGGCAGGACCTCCAGCTTTTCTTTGTACATTACAAGAATATCATTGGCAGTATTTACGGTGGGAAGCTGGTGAGGGATCACAGTCTTGCTGATGTACTAACTCCTGCAGGTTGGTTTCTTGGTCCAGATTTGATCACCAGTTTTGGTGATTAACAGAGGTGACACATGACTATCTGCTTCCTTCCCACGCCAACAGCAGAGTTAACAACACCAACATACCATTCGACCAAAACAAGGGGAACGATTCTCCCCTTTAAAACAACAAGTCTTCATTTAGTTTAAAATATTCCGACCGGTTTGTTTTAAAAAGGAGTTCTACCTACCTGCGGAAGTCGAGGAGCGTGCGGCTGGTCTCCGGGACGTTCTGGTTTAGCCAGGTCAGGAAGTGGAACTGAGTGACGGTTCGCGTTTCGTTAGTCTGCATGTTCTTGAGGTAGAAGCTGCGAACCAGGAAATCGTCGCACCAGATGTGTTCGGACACCAGGTTCACCTGCAAGGACACCCGAACACACAATGAACACACATGTACAGTGTACAACATGTCCAAGACTCAGTATCATCATTAGATCACCCGACACCAAACATTGGCCGTCAAGTCTTTCAGACACACCGACGATTGATAGATTGCAGGCTTGTGGCAAACACTAGATACTGTATTAAACAATGGAGATTCCTTGGGATAAATAATCTTATATTTTGCGCTTTAGAAACAAACAGTTATTCTTCAAAGTTAGACAAAAATGTTGCCTGCAAAATTTTACTAGAATTAACCAATCATCATATACTGTATATTATGGGGCATCAGATCAATCCAATCAATGCAAGCCAATCAGCACCTCTGAAATGCAATGCATCTCTTTAAAAAGCATGACTTTTTTTTTTTACATTAAAAACGTTGTGCACGTTTCATCCTGAGTCTTTTTACCTCGTAGATGTGATACAGGTTGGATCCCTCATCGGGCCAGTAGTGGTAGCACTGCTTCACCCCGCTCTCCACAAGAGGTGTCAGCATAACAATAACCACGCAGCCGTTCTCCCATACCATCTGCAGACAAAACACACACTCAATAAGACTCGTCACTGTGTTTATATCACAGTAATCTATACTCTTTATACATTTTTAAAAGACTTGAAGACAGTATGCAGTATTTCCTCAAACGTACAGATTTATAGCCAGGGACACATGTGACCTAATGTTCTTAAAGAAGTTCCAAAGTTTGTTTAAATGTCAAGCACTCAGCCATTTCCTATGAGTAGGAGTGACTTTCTTGAAGTCGAGATTAATTTGGAACAAGCTCTCATACGAAGCTGTCAACACTTCACAAAATCTGCTAACAGGAACGCTGACATGTGTCCTCACTCACCCACTCGCTTGGATATTGGTCCATAATCAGTTAAAAGTTTGGGCTATTTACCATTTTTGGAAGGGTAGACGTGTCTGTTTTTGGGGGTGGGGGTGAAAATGAAATCTTAGTTTGAAACCAAACACTTCAAGACATGTTTACTGTGTTTCAAACTTTGGTAAGAAACTAGCAGAAAGTCAAGCGTTGTGGCATGAAAAGTAACTGCTGTCGAGGCGGTTCCCTCCCCCCAACTGGGTCATTCCACAGTGAGACCCGGCACGCGGTCGTATTTTTCCTGCTGGCAGTCGTATTCTCACAGCCGGAGGGTGGGCTGGCTCTGGAGAACCATTCGACTCTGATCAGAGGTAACAGTCAGCCGTTAATGGAAACCATAAAACAATACCGCTCCCACATCATCGTGTTAGATAATCAAGATGGCCGCACCTGCCCTTCAGTCAGGAGAGCTGCCACACCTTGCCAGAGATTTAACTGACGTTAATTGCGGCGGGTTTTGAGTTACTGCACCTCCACACACCCTCCTCTCATTCCCCACTGCTTCCCTGATTGGTCTCGCGGATCTAAAGATGTGACGGTGCACTTTTTTGAGAAATGGTGTTAATTTGCTTCAGCTGACAGGGTGAGAACTCTGCTGGTGCTGGGAGGATAAGATGCCTCTTTTAAAACTTGTTGGGTTTGTTAAAATGCAAATTTAATTTAGACTCTTACTTAACCTGGACAAAGTCAACTGCACCCTGTGCTCCTTTTTTTGCGCTGCTTAACATCATACAGGTCCATGTATTTCTGTAACTTCTGGAAGTAGTGGAGTATCTAACCTCAGTACTTTGCTCGAGGGCACCTCAGTAGAATCCTGGGATGTATGTGGTGTAATAACATTGGCAGCTCCTGATTAAGCAGCCTGATAAGACACAGTACTGCTGGTTAAGCTGATTGGACCACAACACAACAAGAAGCCTAGACAAAGGCTCCGAACAGAGGCCTGTGAAGCACAGAGCCACTTAATGAACCTGAGATAAATCCATGATGAGCAGCAGGTCTGGTCTGGGGCTTTTAGATCAAATCTGATCAGGATCTTTTCAGCTGTGAGCCAAGACCTGTACACTGGAAACCCTACTGGCTGCAAGAGACATGCATTTACAGCATGTTCTGAAGACTGCAGATAAGTATTATTCCTTTTGATGGTTCCTCTGCAGCTCTGTTTAGAAAACCTTCTAATGTGGACTTCTTGGGCACAGAGGACTGTACATGTGTTTCAACAGAAGTTGTAAGTTACTTAGTTACTCAGCCTATCATCTCAGTGTGTTTATAAGATCCATCCTATCCTGAAAGAAGAGTAATGTTCAACGCTGAGGATTTGTGGTGAGAGGAGGTGGAAGGCGGGAGAGGGAAGCAGTGGTGTAAATGTTGTGGGGTTAAAGTTCATCCTCTCATCCCCCTGAGGAGACCTCCACACCCCACCCCCACCATCACCACCCCTCCTTTGTGTATTTGTATTCTCTTGAGGATTGTTATTTGACGTTAGCATTAGCATAAATCTACCACAACGTTTTGCTTTTACTTAAAGGTACACACACACACCACCTCGGATGTTTTGAAACTTATACTTTCTTACTTATACAAAAAGGCTTATTTTATTTAATGTGAACTTTATTTATACAGGATAGGTTGACTGACGTAACTGCAACATATTTAGATTGTGTTACAAATAGCGTTGTCCCCATTTATTGCACCATAAATGGGGACAACGCTATTTGTAGTAGTAGTAGTGAACGATCAGTCCGCAGAGAAAACACAAACATAAATAATCTGAGTAGAACATAATTAGAAAACTACAGAATTTCATTTCCTGCAGAATAATTTGGTTGTTTAAGAGAAGATGTTTGGATTCTGTGGCCTTCTTGCTTTAACGTTGCACTGGAAAGGACATTTTCCTCTTTGGTTAAACAAAAAAAAGAGAAAGAAAAACAGTGTATGAAAAATTCCTTGGCACATTTGAAATGAGCTGTCGTTTTTGTTTCACTCAAGCTGAGCAGCAGTGGCAGCAGTCGGGCAGTGAATCTACAAGAGCCTGAGATTTCTTTCTTTCCATCCCGCATGGTAACCAGCCCTTCTGGGAATGCAGCAGGGGTAGAAGTTGTTTGACAAGGGGACCTTTTCTTCTAACACACCCCTAATACACACACACACACCCCTCCCCACTACTCCCCTCGACACACACATATACGCCACGACTGGCCAGAATAACTCATCGATCCTCTGGTCTCAGGTTCAAACCCAATCCAACATTTGGGACAGTGTTCGTCGTCCCCTATATTAACAGTGTGTCCCACTGTAGACTTCTGTGTGTGTGTGTCTGTGTGTGTGTGTGTGTGTGACAGTGTTGATGGTGAAGAAAGATTATTAACGACATCCACAGAACAAGCTGGTCTCCCGTGTGGCTTGCAGCACTAATAAAAATCGGCTAACTCTTGTTTAAGAGAGGAGAACGTATTGATTTTTGTGTGTGTGTGTGTGTGTGTGTGTGTGTGTGTGTGTGTGTGTGTGTGTGTGTGTCTTACCTGCCAGAAATCAGCCACGGTGGAGGGCAGAGGGCCTTGAGTGGCGATGTAGGCTGGGTTCCTGGGATCATGATCCATCTGAGGGGAGAGAGGGGATAAGAGGAAAAGAGGGACAAGAAATGATGAAGGTTATAAATGTTGATTATTTACTGTTTTGTCTCAGAAAAGTATTTAGTTTAACATTGAATTTACTGTTGTGACACTTTTGAGAGCGTCATCACTGAAACAGCAGAACAGATTTGCAAATAAATAAGTAGCACAACAGAAAATAGAGGACAAGTCCTGTGAAGTAGGTTACATGCTGAGTTTTATGAAAACCTAAAACACAATAAGAAGTGAGAGGGAACCAAAGAAATAATAGTTTCATAAATTAAAGTAGTAAAATAATCTCTGAGTGGTCAAGGAGGGCAACTTCCTCTCAGCACACAGCAGTACAGCGATGAGTTAGTGCTCTGCAGCCTGTAATAAACCTCGGTGCATCATAATATACAAAAAATGCAACAAGGCGACACAAGCATTTCTATGTCACCTCACTGCATTTGTCCAAGTCAGTGTGCAAAACCCTTTTGTTCCTCCAAATGACCTCCAGAAATCTGTCTCTTAAATCTATTTGCCAGAGCGCACCTTCTTTTACTGTTCTTCTAATCACAGCTGGAACTTCTCAGTGGAGCAGGTGAGGGTTTCCAGTAACTCAGGCTGCTTCCTTAACATAACGGAAATTACAGAGGGATGGCGAAGGCGTTGAGAGCAAAAGACAGGAGGCAACGTGAGGTAAATTTGCAAGGAAGTGAGTGACACCCCTGCCTATTACCATGCAAATTGTACGGTAAATGTAATAATTGGCAAGACCAATTTAGCTGGAAGCAATTACAGAGGGAAGACAGATAATTTCTGGGGCTTTTCTCTGCACAGAATTGTCTTTAATGGTTCACTGTTCCCTTTATGAATGCCAAACAATAATGCACTTCTAATGAACTTAAAATGTCGTAACTCAGAGAAAGAAGAGGTGACATGGAACCATTCCATAAGTGTTATCTGGAGGTGATTGGTCAGATGGTTACACCTATGTACCCTCCAGTGAATCCTAATGATATTTTTGAAAATAGTGTGCTTCCAACTCTGTGGCAGTATTGTGGGCCTCTCCTTTCCTAGAGTTTATGGTTTGGTGTGGAGGAACTTGACTAGTCTGCACAGATCCCTGACCTCAACACCCTCTGACACCTTTGGGATGAACTGGAACACTGACTGTGAGTTACATAATTACAATGTCCAACCTTGAGGTTGGCCTAGGAAAGGAATATGAAACAAACAAGAAAATGTTCCATCTGATCCACAGCAGTAGGGCCGGGGACATGAAGAGAAAGACCAGGAAGGACCAAGAAGGAGAAACTAATTGACATGGAGTAATCAAGAAAGACCAGAAAGAGAGAGGGTAAAGAAAAGGTAAGGAAAACAAGAGATGGTAAAAAAATAGGTGAGAGACAAAAGTGAAAAAGGAGGAAAGAAAGACAGACAGACAGACAGACAGACACTCGGCATCATCTCTTTCCTTCTCTGTCTCCTTTTTATTCTCCATAGTCACACAACGACTTCTCAAAGTGTCTCAGAATTAAACCCTGCCATTAATGACACTACGAGTGTGTGTGTGTGTGAGAGAGAGAACACACACACACACACACACACACACACTCACACACACACACATCTCCTTAATGAGGAACAAAAGTGGAGGATGTGACAAGTGCAATTATCCCTGTTATTGTTTTTTTGTCTTTTCTTTGGAAGGATCGAAGGAGTCAAACTGTGTCTGTGTGTGTGTATGTGTGTGTGTGTGTGTGTGTGTGTGTGTGTCCATTCTGTCTGATGACGTTTCATGATGGAGCCGGCTGTTACTACAGTCTGACACCTCAGTGGGGGTGACGGTGTGCGTGTGTGTGTGTGTGTGTGACGTGCACTGATAAGCAGCTAACTATCAACTACATGAATTAGCTGTAATTGTGAATCTACATATTAGAAAATAAAATAACTTGTACTTTTTGATCTTGTGCTCAAACTAGCAAAAAGTAGTACCTGTACTTCACTAGACTAAATTCATTTTATGATACTTTACTACATTTCAGAAGGAAATATTGTATTTCTTATTTTTTACTTAATTTATATCAAAACTACTGCAAATAAAACCAAACTTGTCAGCATGGCTAAATACAACGAAGGGGGAGGTGAGGAATATTTGAGGTATCTGAGTGAGCTGATCCATAGAGAGAGGAAGGCGTTTCAGCCGTTCTATAGCTGAAATAATGGAAAGGGTCCCTGCATACATTTTTGTAAAGACCATCATGTTGTCGGAAGTTTCTAAAGCAACAAGTTAAGTTTATTTATCAGACTGCAAGGAGGTGACAGGAAACTCTAAATATAGGCCATTTAAAAGCATTTAGAGTAAACCAATGGTATGTCATCAAAAAAGTGACTTTTATTTCAGGACTGAAGTCATCTGGGACATGAAAAAGTCAATTACATTTGAATAAGCAACATTATCTACCAATGAGGTGCCATTAAGACATCTGAATAAGTTTGATAACTTATAGTAATTAGGTTGAAGAGAGTGGACACAATGTGACTTTGCAGCTGCTTCTATTTTCTTCTCTTGTGGCTCTTTTAAACCCTTAATCAGAAAAGTAAATTCACCTGTCAATAAAGGGGCTGAGGCTGATTTAAAGTCAGTGCTATCAGCAGACGACATGCATCAGAATGAGTGTATGTCTGTGATTGAGTGTTTGCATGACTGAGTAGTGATAATATCTTGAGAAGTTTATAAGAAATCCATTGAGTCTGTTTTGGACTAACAGTGTGTGTGTGTGTGTGTGTGTGTGTAATAATTGTTAGCTTGGTACAAACAATCCCTTTATTTTGCTCAAGCTTCAACACGACGCTGGTTGGTTAAGGGGCATCATCTGCTGGGCTATCAGGCGTCAATTTAGGTGTAGTTTTGGTTCAAATTCAAAATGCAGCAGTCCTCATTTCTTGGAGGAGCTCGCGGGAACCCGTGACACTAAAGTGGTGGGTGTCCTGGCTGATCAAACCGTGCCGAGGTCAGAGGGTGGGGACCAAACGAGAGGATCCTCCATGTTGGGATCCGGATGTCAGGCTCATCATCTAAAACACCCTCCATGGCTTGGTGGTTGGTTCAAACTGCAGCTGCTCGTGTCAATTAAATCTTAGCGGGTGCTTTCCACACAAATATTTAATGAGAAACTGAGCTTGTAACATTTGGGACGGCTTTGCAAGGCTTTAATTATGTAATTTAGCTAATTCATGTTACCTTACTGAAGCGAGCACAGACAACAACATCTGGTTGATAAAATGACAACTGCTCGTCCACTGGATCTTTGGAAATGTTTTCACCTAGTGCACAGCTGTACCACTGCAAAGGCCTCAGGCAAACGGTCGCTTTGTTTCTATGTGTGTGTATGTGAGATTTTCATTGCTGTATAATTCATGTCTACACAAAACTACCTACCACAATGTGTAAATCACACACAAGTTTTTGGGATGTTGGCAGCACCTGACTGAGGGATTGCAACTAGACGTGTGGGGTGCTTCTCGAAGGACATTGTGTTGCTTGTTACGATTCAGGAAACAAGAAAATCCCAGCTGAATCTCAGTCGAGAGGAAACAGCATTTTATCGTGACGTATTTCCGGGACAGGCAGGTGGGACTTAACGTTTGGAGGAATTTGATTTGAACACTGAAAAGTGGGCGTGTCGTAACAAACATGGGGAGTTACAGGAGTCGCCTCCTTCAACCCCTTCTTCACCCCCCGTTTATGGAGCAGGCAGAAAAACCCGTCGAACTGCAGGGGGTGGAGGAAGACGAGGGAGAGGATTGATTGATGGATAGCTGTCAAGATATTATTGGTTGAAATTGGCTCAAGCTTACGTAAGCATAAACAGGTTCACAATATGAATGGGGGTGTGATCTAAAAGGGTTAAAAGGGCATTTTCTATTTCATTTCGACTGAAACTATATATATTGAAGGTGTTACTTATCTAAATGATCTAAATGTGTACCGTGCATTAGTATACAACAGGTCTTTAATATCTGTGTGTGGGAGGGGACATGCAAATGTGTACATGACATGTTTGCGTGTCTGTGTGGGTGTCTACACTGCATGTTCAATGCCAGCTGTGTGTGTGTGAGCATGCATGCTTGTGTGTGTGTTTCAGTCTCTGTGCATGCTTGCATCAAAGTGTGTTTTTCCGTGAGTGTGTGTGTGTGTGCATGCAATGTGTGGGTATGTTTGTATTTGTGGCATTTGACAAGATCCTTTGTTCCTGTATCGTTTGATTCCTTCTCACTCTGTTTCGTGGTCTGTCTCACACACAAAAACACAAGCGCACACTCTTAGCCACGTCTTGGTGTGACGCCCAGATTTGAAATGCATAGCGTTTCTGTTGCTTTTAATGGAATACCACTGTATCTGCCTCGAGGGAAACGTAAACCTACTATTCCAACACTGGTTTCCAAATTGATACACTCATTTACTGAATGCACATGGCTCTTTCTTCGCCCCTTCTCCTTCCTACAGGCTGTTTTTGCTTCTTAAATCTGTACTGCGCCAAGGAATGGCCTCAGCAACTCGAGCGCACAGCCGTAACAGTAAACACAAACTAGTGTCAAATTAGCATAACCCAAGGTCAAAAACTATAATTTCCCGAGACCCCACAGATCAATTTAGTTTTCACAAACGAGAAGCGAGTCGAGAGCCGTGCGCATGTCCTTTCCCACGCCTTCCCCGAGCGAATACCCGCCCGAGGTGTTTGCTGTAAAACAATCATTAATATTCATGGTGCAGAACATACAAGCGTGGGCCTGCTGCTGTAGCTAAGCAAGCATTGCATCAAAATGTATATTGTACAACGGTAGGCTGCCTTTGTTCCTGTGACACCCCGTGGGGACTGTGGGAGCCCGGCGTAGCAGCGGTGTGAAGCACAAAGTTAAAATGCAGAGGAGGTACTCACGATGGGGCTGGCATTGATGTAATCAGAGTTGCCTTGGCTGTTCTCCACCTTCAAGGTGATTCGGGAGTGATCATCTGGAACACAAACGGAGGAATTCAGCGCGTTTTGTCTTAGGAATACAAGTGCTCAGTTGCTACATTACATGCATTGTAATTAGGTGTTTATTTGCATATCTGTTGAGTCTACAGGACTCTCAATGTAGCCTTCGTGTACATTTCCATAAGCAGCTAAGTAAGTTTCCATGACCTAAAGAGTGTATTACCTTCTGGTATGTCAAGGTTGTTTTTAGCTCAGAATATAACTCATTTCATTTCAGGGATTAAAAACCACCAAGTGACTTCTTTGAGAAATGTTCTGATGTTCTTTGGTCTCCATCAAGTGACCCCTCACTTTCAAGTCTAAAAAGCACATCTAACAATTCTAACTCATTCCAGAAATTCATCCGTCATCCGGGAGAAGGTTGCACACAACAGCAGAAAACTAGATGATTCGAGCAGCCAAGGGTAAAGTCCTGAAAATCTGGGAGCACTGGTGGGTCCATCTTTACAAACTCTTGCTGTTTGGCCAAGCTTTAATTGAAATAATGGGATTAACTGCATAACAGAGTACATTCATTTCTGTGTGGATAATATTATTCCCACCAGGACAGTGTGATGTTTCCCCAACAACAGCAAACAGGAAGAAGAGAGCCTTCGGGGAGGGGACCGGAGACTTATTGAGGAGTGTGCAGAGGGAGCTGAATGTGAGACTGGGGGAGAGCAGAGAGGCATATCGGAGAAAGCTAGAGAACAAGCTCCAGAATAACGACGTGAGGGATGTGTGGGCAGGGATGTCACGGGGTTCAAGGTGAGAAAGAATCAGGCTGAGGGAAACTTAGCAACATAGCACATGAGCTGAATGTATTGTTCAACAGATTCAGGACCCTCAGCTGCACCCTCCCCCTCGCTAAACCTCATCGAGGCTGTCTCCAGGAAGGGACAGAGCAGACTCAGCTCCTTTAATGGCGCAGCAAGCATATCTTTTTCCAGTCTGTTGTTACAAGTGCAACTGTCTTTGCAGTTATAAGAACAGGAAAAGTCAAGAGTGTGAAAAGTTCAAGAGTGTGCACTGTTATTGGTAGAGGCAGTATGCATCCAGTGCATTGTGGGATTGGATTGAAACACTGAATGTGCTGTCCTCCAGCTTCAGGAGGATCTGCCGTCCATCATCCCTGGTCCACTGAATATCATGGGACAAATTGTCCTAGTTTGTACAGAACTCACAGGTGTCCAGTGATAGTGGCAAATCATGGCATTTTTTTGGGAGAAGCCAGTGGTGCTTCAAATAGGAAGCAGAATTTATTCCTGACAAACTGCTTTCCCTGCTGACAACCTGGACTTCATTAAGCCTGGGCCTAGTGGAGAGAATGGGATATCACTATTTTAGATGGGCTATTTCCACAGAAGCTTAGAAATGTTAATCATTGATGAGGTCGGTGCAGGAGAGCTTTAATAGAAAACTAATTTACAACCCTTCTGCTCACTGCATCTGCTCCTGGTTTCTGATAATAGAGGACGGGCGCAGAATATATGAGGAGAGTTGTCGAGAGGTGGTGAGAGTAACGCCACTATGTTTGGAGGATTGACATCAGGACGTGTAACAGCTGAAACTCAGAAATGAAGGGTTTTCTGCCCTCCATCAATGAGGAGGACATCATGCTGTCTTTCCTCTACATGTCTCTGGCCGTTATCCTGCTGACTGTTCTGAACATGTTAGTGAGAGCAAACACGATGACTAAAAGAAGTAGATCACAAATTAACAAGGTTAAATAAAAGAAAAACATTATATACAGAACTTTACAGTTCAGGAACCTCATTAAAGGCACATTAAACAATTGATTTACAGCACCATTCATTGAAGATCGCAGTCACATCGTCCATAGCCCATATAGTTGAAATTTTGCAAATATGTAAGACTAACTACTTACAATTGAAATTGAAATGCAGACCATGTGCTCGCTACCATGAGCAAAATCAGTGCTGTAGCAATTTCCTATTGGATCATGAAGTTATCTTTGAATCCAAAAACAACCTGATGCTAATGTCTTTGTGCTGATTTTGAACGTCTGCGGCCATTTTCCAAGTGAGAAATATCCCCGAAGCAGCTGTCTTCAGGCGCGAAACAGCATTCAGAGGAAGTGAAAGTTTCCCCTGAAATCAAGGCTTCATGCAGGCAGCAGATGTTTTGTTCCACTACTATCAGAATAATAATGCTATTGAGGCTGATAGGGTCAGACTAAGAGTATTGTGCTTACATGCTACAACAGCAGTGGAGCGGTTCTTCTTGGCGTTGCCATCCTTCAGGCCGGTGGTGCAGGCGTTGGGTTCTGCCTGATAGGCACACAGCGCCTCCCACTCCTTCTCCAGGCGGTCCTTGTTCTTCAGGTGATCCTCCATGTAGGACTGAAGGAGAAGAGAGAGAGGTGAGGAGGTGAGGAAAACAGAGCTGGAGATACAGCAAAGAGTCATTTTTTGTCAGTCACGAGTCAATGATTTTAATGTTCAGACGTTCCTAAACTGTCTGACAGGATGTTTGTTTGAATCTCAGAGGAGCACCAGATGGAAGAGCAGGTAACAGCTTTTCTGTCAATAAAAGAAAAGTTGACCAAATACATACTGGGATGCTTTCCTGTGATTGCCATCAATATGCTTAAAATCCCATCCATCTGTTCCTCCACTGATGTGAAAAAAGAAAACAAAGATAATACTATTTTAACCTGCTTAAAGCACCAAACGGGTGGAGTTTACTACATCAGGACACTTCCGTTTGCTGAAGTCTGCTAATCAGACAGTAAAAATAAAAGATGCTCGATTCAAGATAATCTTTAAAAGAAACGGCACTCGTTAGAAGAATGAAAATCTGAATCATTTGAGCCTCTGGTTCAGATTCTACATTTGAATCTAAACTTCTCTTCTTTCTCCATCAAGAATCATTTGGGAATGTTAGCCAACCGTGTACGAGGTCCTATCTTCATGTTTCCTCCACGTAATAGTTGCACCAAAGCCAATCAGAGTGCATATTAGTCTAATCTACTCTAGCTCTCTTTAAATAACTAGTTTGAGCCTGGCCATGCATTACTTTCCATGCAATATTCATAATTAAGGAAGAAAATGTGACTTTGATTAACTGTCTGCAAATGAGTTTGGCACATGAGACCATAGAAAGGACGGTGTGTGTTGTTCACAGAGGTTAGCCATAATCTGATGGTGGCCAGTGTAGCTTTGTTTTGTGCAGTCTTGGAAAATCAGCAGCCCATGCACACAAAATATGGATGGTAGGTCGTTTGTAATAGATGAGGGAACCAAATGAGCTGGTGTGGTTCTTTAAATGGCTCCGGCGATGATTTATGGTGGCAGTTACAAATGGGGCTGATCTTAATCAGAATTAGCTTCCAAAAAAGGCCTAATGGCTTTCTGCTAAAATGAGAGGAGTTTGTTAAAAATGGAAGGCAGCCTGGCCAGACGTCCGGCTGGGGAAGAGGGTCGTGATCAAACGCAGATATGTCATTTGTATTATACATGTGCACATACACTCAACAACCTCCACACACATGCAGCTGGTCAGGTTTGTTCTTTGTTATTTCATTACAAACACACACACACACACACAGTGTACCACTACCCTTTCCTTGTTGTTGTATCACCTCTCTTGTATAGCTCTCTTCAGAGCTGCTAAAAGCAGAAATGATGTAACTGGAAGCTGCAAGCTGCGACCCTCCACCTGCACAGCAGGAGGTCCGAATCCTTCAAAAGAGACACACACACACACACCCATGCACACAAAGAAAGCGCACATACACACATCTAAAGCAAAATCCATGAAGGTTTTTATAAAGTTGCACACACTGCGCCCACACACGCTCACACATATACACACCAAAAAGCAAACACACACAAAGTCTGCAAACATTGAAAGTACAGACACACACACACATACACACACACGCATGCATACTGTCCTACATCAGATACTCCCACCACCACCCCCTACCCTCTCTCTCCCTCTCTAATGCCAGAGTAATAGGGTTTTGTAGCTGTGTAAAGGGATTACTGCAATCCAATCAGGAGGTGCTGAGATCACCATGTGTCGGCCAGACACTGAAAAATCCCCTTTCTGCAGGGGGGCTTACAGCTGCCAAAGGTGCTCAATAAAAATCTTTTAAAGATGCCACGCAATAAGGCTCTGCCCGAGCCGCCATTCTGGCTCAGACGCACCACCTGAGCACCTGTAGGAAACAGCAGCATGAAAGCCGGCCACATGGGAGGTGATGTAATGCGGCGGCCATTTTGGATCGACAGCAACTAAAAGGAAAAGGGAAAGTGGGTGAGAGACATCACTCTGGGATATTGTTGCTCAGCAGGGAAGAGTGTCCAGAGGGGGAAAGTACTAAAGTACTAAAGTAAGTATATTCAGCAAGTTGTGCTTTACTTATTTCCATTTAATGCTCCACTACATGTCAGAGGGAAACACTGTATGTTTTACTCCATTACATTTAATATACAGCTACACTAATATGTGCAGAGATGATTGACCTTAATTATTAATAATAATTATTCAATATTATAGATTAAAATACCCAACAGGTTATGAAGTTCCACATTGACCAGCTTCAAAATGACAGTGCTGCTTCCTTGATAATGAATCCCTAATAATAATAATTCAGTGATAAGATACATGACATTCTGCAAAGTTGGTACTTTTACTTTTAACATGTAAGCACTTAACTGAATACATAATACTAACACAGCTGTATTTTTACCCTCACTCACTAAACTACTGTAGGAGTTAGTATTTTTACATTGTGGCACTAATACTTTTACTCTTCCACCAGTGAGGGTGTCATAATGGTGTACAGATGATACAAAAGGTGTATCTGTGTTGTCATCTGTTGACATGTATCAGCAAAGAGATGCCAACCAAAAACCTCACAGTGTCACAGCGTGCACATGCTACTAAAACCACTTGCTTGGTAGCAAGTAGGGTCTGAAGGTTGTGCTTGTTTCCTAAAAGATCTCTTAAAGTATCTCCTGTTTCCCGAACTATTTCATTCCTGTAATAACACATTTGTCCTATTTATGTCAGATCGAATTATTGCATCAGCCCAGGCTCCTCCCATTCATGAATTCTACAACAAACATGTAATCCATCATCATCCATCAATCTGCATCCATCCATCATATCAGAGTGCTATTTTTATTTAAAAGCTGACATCATCCTGACACTGAGTCTAACTTCTCTGCAGCTGAACGCTTCCTCCTCCTCCACTGACCACATTAGAGTCATTTCAAGTCCATTTCCTGAAGCCACTTCTTTCTGCGGCCATTGCCCTGCAACCCATCCACTCTCCAGATCACATCCCAGCTGGCCCGCTGGTGAGGCACCAAAACCACCACCACAACTAATTCCCAGCACGGTTAATCTGGATAGAGGCCCTCGCTGTGGTCTAATCTATAACACTTACTTGGCCAGCAACAATAGACAAGATAATGTGCTTTATATATAGAGTCAACTAATCCTCTTAAGACACAAGCAAAGAGGATGTAGGAGGAGGTGGTGGTGGTGCAAGGGGAGGGGGTCCCAGTCACATGGGACCAAGTAATACATTAACTTAGATAAGATGGTGAAAGCTGTTTGTCCTCAAATGAAAATCAGTGGGTGGAGGATGACGTGGAACTGCAGCTCATCAGCTTTCACGTTATTGCTTTCTTTGACGCCCGTGATTTTTATTAATCGTTCAACAGTTGCCTAACTCGAGTGTGTGGCAGGGCATTAGATGAAATATTAGCTTTCCCTCGTCTCGCTCTGTGATGGATTTGGTCTCTTGCTGTGACACCACTCTGAAAAATCCCTCGGCTCTGAGTTTCCCCCAAACGTGTCGACTGGGTCCCGATTTTGTTGCCATGAACCTCGGCTCGGTCTCTAGTTGGCATCATAATGTGAATGTGTAATGAGTTTTCTTGTAAGTGTGAATATTTCTGTAAAACTGACAGCTAGAACTGCAAAAGAGAAATGTGAGCAGGAACAAATAGGCATTATTTCTTAGTATGAAAAGAAAAATGACAAATACAAAGGAAAGCAGGAAACGTAAGAGAAGTTAAAAAAACAGTGAGAAAAGAAGAGGGGAATGAGTAAAGAGTGAGGAAGAAAAATGATGCAATAAAGAAAGAAAGGACATTGTGGAAAAAAGAGGATGAGTAAACAGAAAAGTGACTAAAGGAAAACAAGACAGGAAAACTAATGAATGAAAGATGGAAGGTGGATGAAGAGTGGCAAATCCATAAAACCTTCACTAAAGAGGATGGTTGGTGGGCGGTAAAAAACATTAAATACCAATTTCCCAGATTGTCACTAGTGTGAGAAAAACCTCATAACTCCAGTTTTAGTTCTTCCTATCGCTTCACTCCAGCAGAAGGTCTGCGTGTTCTCCTGTGAACTTTGGGCTTCTTCTTCTTAAACTTCACTGACATTTCGGAGATACATGGTTTCCACATGACAGTGGCCTTATGTAACTTTCCCTTTGCTGTCTAATGTTTCTGCTGTGTGAAGACGGAGTCGGTCTAGACCAATCAGAGCAGGCGTCACTGTATGTGGGGAGCTGTCCACGGTGCTGAAACACTTCCAGCTCAGCGTGTGCAGCTCGGAGGCACATTCCTCTTTCCTGCCTCTTTCACCACTTTGTCTTTGTTCACAGCAAAACTGCAATAACTGCACATTTTAAAATCAAAAAGGAAAGAAGGACATCTCCCTCCACATTAACACCATCACTTCCTGTGATGAGGAGCATCCTGTGACTGACAAACCACTGGAGATTCCTCACTGCTCGAGTTAGAGATCCCATCAACTCCTCATGAAACCAGTGCATATGGTTTCCATAAAATGATGCTGTAATAAAGAAAGGAGGTCATTGTGTTTGGGTCTATAATCCATATATTAAATGGAAACTCCCTCCTCCCACTAGACTCACTGCTGAGTCACTGGATGTAGCAGACATTTTCTTCATGTACACAGAGCACTGTTCTGTATTGATTTGGTCATTAAATGCAACTACAATCAGATGCATATCTCTCCATGTCTCATATTGATCATAATGATCATAATCACATAATCACAGCAAATACAACACAGCCTCAAATCAGGCTCTAAAGCTTTGTACTTGCTGTCTGTCCCTCCTTCCCCCTACATCAACCCACAACATGTCATCTTTAAACAACACTGATGCAGCACATCAGGTCCAGACGGTGTCAAAACTATTTTCCCAACCTTAAATACATCATTTTATTGCCAAATTTATATTCCGTTCACCCAATTATTGTCAGCATCTTCATGATAGTTTCTAATACACTGCTAGATTTGTTATGTTGTTTTCTTTGTTTCTGATGACAGGACTTGAAGCTCGTGGCAATTTTAGAGGCGTCGATTACACTAGTGATGAAACCTCAGGTACGTGCACCTCCTCATAAACAGGTGGCATTCATCAAACGGGTTAGTACAGTTTGTACTAGTACTAGTTAAGAGGGTTTGTTGAAGTTGACCATGAGCGAGCATCAAAGAAAAGCGGTGGGGTATAATAATGAAGTTTGGGAAATGTCTTTTAGAACTTTGAAGTTACTTTGGAGAAGATCCACATTGAAAATCAGCCTTCAAGGGGATAATCATCTCCATCACCTACACAAAATGTTATTAATCATCACGGCCACATCAGAAGCACTTGGTCTCGCTCCTTCCCTCACACCATTTACATATTAGTGTTCAGTAATCACCTGACCAGACGGTGGCCCACTCACCAAATGAATACTTAACAAAACATGAGCAACACTTCATTTCATTCCTTTTATTTCTCAAGAGATGTCGCCTCTGCTGAGATGGCTTCGTCTGGCGAAGACAAAGCAAACGTACCTGAAGAAAGTTCGGACCTTCGCTGTCGCAAATCTATTTTCACCCACATGTGACCGCGGAGCATCAAACGCATGCATCGCATCCTGTTGTGGGTTGCCAAAGAAACACTTTAGCGGGATTGTGCGTTCAGGGGAAACAACAGAGCCACTCTCTGCAGCGGCACAGGGCTGCACAGGGAGGCGCTTCTCCTGAACACAACTCTGGTGCAAATCTCAGGGGTAATAAGGATCTGTGGGCCTATTGAAAACATCAAAAAGCTTGCTCTGTCACATCTCGCCAACAGCTTCATAATGCATGGAGAGAGAGAGAAAGAGAGTGGGGGGGGGGGGGGGCATGGGTGGGGGTGGGATGAGGAGGTGGTGCTGAGGATGGTGGGCGGTTGAAGTGAATAGCTATATATCGCAATTATGACGGCGCTTGACGGAATGCGACCAAGGTTCAATGGAGATTTTCATTTGCAGGATAGGAGAGGATAAGAAGCCTGCTTATAGAAACTGTGGGTGTAATGAGATGTACAGAAACTAAAAAGAAACAGGCTCAGGGAGAAAGATGAGAGAGTGAGATGAGAGCAGAAAGACAAACGTGTGGATGTGTGTGTGAGAGAATAAGAGTGCTATATGCAGAGAAAGAGACGTGGAGGATAAACGCTGAAGTTTCACTGGTTCTGAAAGAGATGAACGGTTTTACAGGGAAAGAGAAGCATGTGATGGGATGTTTTGGATAAAAGAGAGTACCCACAAAGATAAAAAAAATACTGTGTGAATGTACGGTCAATAATATCACACTGCCAGTGTGATTCTTCTTGTTATAGAGCAAATCCACCATTTTAAAAACAGCTTTATCTTTTAGAACTGACCTGCAGCTCACTTTGAAAAATCAGTGGTTGCATCCATCTCATTCATGCTAATCACCGTTTTTGTGGGCATTTCCTGGATGTAGCAACTTTTCCTGCCTCTGGCAAACAACAATTATGGCCCCATTCTTAGTCCCACCCACACGCCTGATTGGCTCAGTTGTTTTCCAACTGTTTGAATATCTGACCAACTGGAGATGTGTGCAGCAATTCACAGGTCTGGAACCAGGCTGAGAGGGACTGAGTTAACAGTTTGCTCTTTTAGGTATTCACCATCTTCTTTTTGGTTTTATTCAAGCCCTTCCAACAACTCTGGATGTGCAATATGGGGAGTGGGTGGATTAGATTTACACATTAACGTCGGCCCCACTGATCCACTCAGGGCTAAAAGTACATTGAGTCATTGGAAACCATTAGTCATCCCACAACTGAAAGACAGACCGCAGTCCTCCTCAGGATCCTCCAAATCCATCAGTTAAACGTGTTGCTGCTAATGTGACCAACACAACATTTAAGTTGATGTGCTTGGTGATTTAGCAGAGTAATTACTGACTGTTACAGTATTTTGCTTCAGTGTACAGGAGAAGCACCAGCGCTGTTTGGTGTGATGGCTACAACAAAGAGACTCCACAGGAAACTCACCAGTATCATGTGACCGGTGGAGATGTCCATGTTGGAGTGTGCGGGCTCTTCGCTCCAGGAGGAGAGGCTGCTCCGTGCCGAGGGGCTGACGGCTTGACCGCCATCGCTGAACTGCGACGACACGCTGTTGATCCTGGTGGAGATGGGCTCCGGACGCTCAGCCGGAGGTTTGACCGCCATGCGCTGCCGACAGAGCTCCTGCAGGAGGGAAGGCGGGGGCACATTGGTCATTTCTGTCATGCAGTCAGAAACTCGGCGCAAGTCAAGAGTTACGTCAATGCAATGCAATAACCATTGTTTGTCATCAAAGATATTGTTTTCTTTATAATGCTTATCGGTGATTATCCTTATTATTTTGGTTCTCTTTCTGTACTTGAAAGTTCAATAACTGAAAAACACAAAAGTAAAACAGCCACTACATCTACTTAATGAGCGTGGGGGGATGAGGCAACAGAAAATGGGATTAATGCAACTTTCTGTAAAGACTTGATTTGTCATGCTCCTCTGTGTAAATCACAAACTATATAACCACAACAAAACCACAAGCTTAAGAGTAAAAGTGGAAGAAGGGTTTTGAGCAAAAAGCAGCGAGTTGACAGAAAAATTGTGAATGAGCTTCTACCACAAGGCCGTTAACTAACTGCTGTTTTACTGGCTAACATCCAGGACGTCCGTGCATGCTCAGCAAGCCCTCCCTGGATAAACCTAAACTTTAGAAAAAGTTTTTGGCAAAGTATGCCAGTCAGTGTCTGAGCAGCAGATACAATGTCTTGATTCATACGGCTGAGCCATTTTCTGTCTGCCGGATGTTTGACCGCAGTGAAATTTTGACACCATGTTGAAGTTTTCTTGCATACCAACTCCCAGACAGAACTTCAGTGAGTGTGAATGAGTGTGACACTTCACACAGGAGACAAGACAATAACAAAGACAATGTTACACAAGGGGATATTGGTACAATGCTACACCAATGATCCTGCAATGACAGTTATTGTAAAATATGCCTACATTTAAAAGGTCAGTGTCATTTGGATTTTAAAAAGATTTCACTGAGTCCTAAAACCTGTTCAGAAACTGACACCAGTAAGACTGACACCGCTCATTTAGGTACACAGAAATACATTTTATATTATCAAATGTTAAATATACAATGAAAGGAGGTGGAAAAAGTGATGGGTCCTTTAAAAATGATATTAACGCATGTGACAGTGAAGCTAACATGCACACTCCTCTGCAGTACACATTTGGAGGTTTTCTTGTGAACAGAACAACTCTGTAACACTAACTAACTACTACCACAAATCAAAACCAAAGGAACAATGAAGGACAATTCATATGTATGTTACAAAACATAAGTGTGTTCAGCTGGGCCTTCGTTACACCAAGCGCTAACATTTTTGCATCGACGCCTCTGTGAGGCTCTACTAAGGTGCTTTAGAGCTAAATGGTAAAAAAAAAACTACAAAGACAATGCTAACATGCTGCCATTAAGCAGGTGAATTGTTTACCATGTGTTAGCATGCTAACATTTGCTAATCAGCACTAAAGACTAGGGTTGAGGCTGATGGGGATGTCATTAGTTTTGCAGCTATTTATTCATAAACCAACATACTGCAAACATTCAAATTATGACCTGATGATGATGCTATAAATACAAATGTAATCCACAGTGATTCCAATTCATCCTGAATGGGACATGAATGTGTGTAGTAAGACAATAAACTTGCCTAATTGATTCTATGTAGTCCTGGATAAGCACGTCACATCACTACATGCAAAGAAACTGTGCTTTTAAATACAATAAATGTCGCCTGTCACATCGTCTGTGTGTGAAACATCACATAAATCAGCCAACAAGGTCTTTGCAGTGGGGCCCCGGGCTCAATCTCTGTGGTCTATCGGTGTTTCTTAATGAGAGAGATGCTGATGATGAACTAACAGCGCGTGTGATTGACGGTGGAGGTAATGCGAGCAGGCCTTCATTACTCTGTGTCTGATCGGACTGATATTCTCGTAGGTCGGCGCGTTGACACTGATCTATGAGCTCGGACACAGGCTCATAAAAGTGTGTAGATTATTAAAGTGCTCGAGTACCTGGCCTGGGGAAACTGACAGCGCTGATGGTGGGAGGCGAACACAAACATGCCTGCATGTGAACAAAGACTCTAAAGGAAGCACTGGACCAGAGCTAAAGATGTCCTGCAGTGCTGCGTTCATGAAACCCAGTTTTTATGGATGTTTTAGTTCTTGTAGTTCTAAAATGTCAGTGTTCAGTCAGCTTACAACACTTAAACTTTTTATTTAATAATGATCCTTGACGATTGTTGATAGTTGGAGGTTAAATGGATTTACCAGATTTTATGTGTGTTTTATATGTGTTTCTATGGTTACGGAGCCAGGGAAGCTTGTAACTCATATTATCTCGTAACGGGACCATTTTAATCAAAATTCTGTATGAAATGATTCGTTTCTTTAATTGTTACATGCATCATAACCAGATGAATGTATAATGAGGCTTTCCATTGTGTTGATTGAACCTGTTTTTGGTGTAATAACAAGTTCAGTTACTTGAAATGATTCATATGTAGTGTTGACCCCAGTGTGGGCTGCACATTTACTCTTTAACGTGGGGTTCAGTCATCTCCAATTTGAAAAAGCAGATTGTATTTGCACATGTTTGGTGACAGCTGACACGGGTGCTGAACCTCTCGGGTTAAAGCTGCAAACATCTGACATTTTATCCTGCTGTTCACTTTTGTATTTTATCATTTTGAGGATTTTACTCTTTTGAAATCTTGCCCGACGCATCGTTTGGAGCATCGTGCAACTCTCCACTTGACCTTAGCACTGCATGCATCACAGACTAGAGAGGGGCTACTTTCCACGATACCAGGGGTGGATCACACTAACTAGCCAATATCAGATGTTTAATAAAAGCCAAATACAGGCCTAACCAATTTACGGGGCCTGTGTCTGTGCGTCAGCAACACAACATGGAGCCCAATCAGCACAACACACTGCATTACACCGAGGAGGGAAATGCATGATCAACAGCATTCATATTTCCACGAGGCCACACAGTGAACTTTGCTGCTGCAGCAAATTGTTTTATGATGTAATTAAAACTGAGGCAAAATGCTCCCCCCCCACCCCCCGAGAGCCAATTAGAGGACAAAAAGGCAAAAATCTGAAGGAACAATATAACCCAGGACAGGTTTAGAGTCTAAACTGCGCAAATTTACAGCGGCTCTGAAGTCCCAACACCTCCCTCGCCCGAGCGGCGTCCATTCAAACACAAGGGTCTTTATTTACAGTGTATTGATTTTAAACGAGACGCACTTCATCAGGTGGTTTATGATCTGGATGAGAGTCTGGCGGTGTTTTTTCCAGCTTTGTGTCAACGTTGCCTTTTATTTGTGAATTTATCTGTTAATGACAGAGTAGGTGAGACTAACAACCAGACTCCCAGCGAGGCTAACAGCCAACACCTTCAGTCTTAGTGTGGCAGCAGGAGAGCCAAGCACTTCAGCACCAACTGTAACGTAAAAATGCATGTACTTACTGATTTTAGTATATCATACCATTGTTTTTTTATAAATAAACTATACTATATATTATACTATACATTTAAGTGATTTATTTCCTTCCTGGAAATTACTTCTAGTTCGTTTCAGTATTGTTTTAAAATCTACTTGCAGAGTCTTGGACTTTAAGTTTTCTTAAATGTTAAGTTATTATTGCAGAAGATGCAATAATATCGTGCGGGACTGTTTTTGAAAAAGTTCAAGGACATCCAATAGTTTATTGTCCTGCCAAACAGCAGACATTTAAATGTAACAAATGAGAAAGCGATCCTGTCCCGAACATCTGTATTAGCTTATTTGTCGTTCTTCTGGATTCATTTGTCTGACAGCTCATGCTTTCTGGCAGTCAGGTTTAAAATTAAGATGTTGGTGAATCCATTCTCATAACTGCATTAACTTTGACAATAAATAAAGCCGGATAAATGTTGGCCATGATGGATGACCAATCTCCAGCAAGCTTTAGGTCTTTTCAATTTAATTTTAAAAACAAATGCAATGAATGGAAACAAATGTCTGTCTGTGAGGGAGAGAATCAATCTTAAAATGTATGGCAGCACTTGGAAAACACTGTGCAGAGATAATGTGATTTTTAAAGCATGCTACAGAAACGCAGTTATGCTTTTGTACAAGCCTGCATCACTGCTAACTGATGAGACAGTTGATTGAAAGTCAAAACTGTTTTGTTTACTAAGGTTACTGTGAAACAGCAACAGTCACCTCACGTTAAAGGATTTCATTATTAAGTGAAATACAATTTTCTTTTGCTTCTGGAAAACAACAAACATGAGTTTTCTTTCTTTTGTTTAGTGGCCTGACACAAAATAAAAGCACTGACACAAAGAGTTAATTTTCAGGCCACCACTACATAAGAAATCAACGACCAGCTACGAGAAGAGGGAGTGTTCAACCTTGAGAGCAATAAGAGACATTAACAGTTGCTGCTGTGAAGTCAGACATGTGGAAATGAGTTTGTGTGATCAGCGTCAGTGCTCTAACAGGGCATGTGTGCCTCATCAACCCTCCCTGCATGAATAAAGGTTAAAAGAGAAACGCCCTCTCATGGGCGTCATGCCAGGGAACCCACTTGGTGCCACATGACCGTCTCAAATCATGCATCACCCAAAGCACCCCCTCTTTCTACAAGAGCCTGCTAATGGAGAGGAGGACTGGGTTTGGGGGTCGGGGTGTCGGGCCCACAGGGGCGCCTCTGTTTACATGCCCTTCTGACCGAAACAAATGTAGGGGCCTTCACCCGAGTTATCCGCCTCTGTTGTCGGACAAACAAACAAATAAAAGGGGGAACATGATACAATGTGGTGCAGTCGAGGGAAGGTGGAGGACAAGGGACTGAAGGACTGAAGAAAAGCAACAGGAGAAGGAATGAAGGACAGGATTTAACAGAGCTGAGGAAAGTACTGATACCAATGTGTTCAGACTGCAGCTGCCAAAGCTTTAACACTGATAATAAACATATTTAAACGGACCATTTTAATGCCAGAAATAAATCACAAGAAATGTATTTGTCCAGACCAACATTAAGTGGCATGGTAGTTACTCTTTCCTTCAGATTTAAAAACTCAGCTACCCGCTAAAGCAGAAGCTAAACCAGAGCTATCATGTCTCTTCCTACGTTACTTTAACATTACACTACTTCCTGCAGCAGCACTGAGCGTAAATACACTCCTGCAGAATCATTCAACACGGATAGTTATTTACATTGTCCAATATATTAGTAGTTCACTCCAGCACCATATAAACAAGGACTTTAAAAACCAACATGTATGTATTTATTTATTTATTTGCCTAACCCTAGCTCTTGTTCCCCGACCGTCCTACACCTCTTTTCTCTCTGCGTCACTTCTGGTTTTTATTTCCCGTCTAGTTTTCATCTCCTTTTCCAGCTCCTGCGTGAATCAGTTTGCTGATAACATCCTTTCATTAAAATAGTTTCCAGTCAGTGTCACTGATATGATGGACAGAATTACAGATCATACGGTTCAATCACTGCTTGTCTTTGGGTCCAAATCCTGCACTGATTTTAGTGAAGCATTTTTATTTGATTCCAAGTTAGTGTTTGCTTGTTTAATCTAAATTGACATGGACTGGAAATGTGTTTTCCACTTAATCTTAAGCAGTGAAAAGATGATGTTATCGTGCCTGTGAAGGTCCTTTAAATTAATTTAAGACAGAGAGAGAAAACATTTGAGGCAGGCTGAGGGAGGCTCAACAGATTTTACTGAAAAATATCTTTAACAAGTCATTTCATCTCGTCTTGTGTCTTAAAACTTGAGAAAATATGCAAATATGTTGAGATATCTCCACTGGTTTAATGGTGATGATATCTTTAAATAAGATAATATTGCTTCAAGATAATATCTCTTGAAAAATCCATGCAAAAAGTTCCACTGCGATCAAGTGCAATGATCTCAACCTGCTGGCGGATAGTTTCTTCTACTTTGAGGGAAGAAAATTAAAGAGTTTTAGAAGCAGATCAAAATTTGAATCAGATGTGAAGATAAAGTGACGCTGTGACTCCCGTGTCGGCAGCAGAGTAATCCAGGGACTGATTGACTGACGAGCATCATCCACCAACTCCCCGCCCAGCGTTCAGGCACGCTGCACCAACTCCTCTGTCGACGCCTGTCAATCAGTGTCTCTTTTGTCAGCGTCGGCCAATCCCATGTCGTGGTTTCACCGGGACCGTTTGATTGACAAGCCGGGGAGCGGAGAGCCGAAGGTGGAGGGGATTCAGGGGGAGCTGAGTGGCACAGGGACGTGAAAGGAACAATGGAAGTGTGTGTGTGTGTGTGTGTGTGTGAAGTGAGGCCTCAAACAAACCAAGAATCATTAACATGCAGTAGCTGGCGAGTGTGTGCGTGCAGATATCTGTGTGTGTTTGTGCATGTTTATGCGTGTATGCACCGTGTGAGTGTGTGTGAGTGTGTGTTTGACAGTATGAAGGAGATGCAGTAGTAAGGCCGTCAGGCAGCCTGCCGCTTCCTGTCTGCTTTAATTGCTCGTAGCCCCAGAGACTGTGCACGCACATGCACACGCGCACGCGCACACGCACACACACACACACACACACACAGAATCCAGCCCAGGGAACCCCTCTACACAGCAGCGCTGACAAAGAGACGAGGCTTACACGGCTAAGATGGGAGCTGAACACTGAGGTCTTTCACTGAGGATGACGACGGCTCGCTGTCGAGACTCGATAAAGACGACAGAGGAAAGAGAATCAACTGCAAGAGCTTTGGGAGTCTGAGTCTGAGCGGGGCTGAGAAAAACCTCCCAAGAATGAGCAACATGAATGTTTTATTATTATTAATCAGATAAATAATTCGTAAACACAGTCCTACGTGTGGATTTTAATTAGCATTTTCCAATTAGAGGCATAAAGCGAATCTCGGAGGCAAGGGACCGTGAAGATAAGTTTCTCACACTGAGGAAAAGCTCATGTTTTCTGTAGACAGAAGCAGGTGTACAGCTGAAATGTCAGCCTGTCATCTGACTTTCAGTTAAATCTTGTGAAGTGTCCTTATATTTTAGTTTCCATCTTCCTCCTTGTTGGTAAACTATCGATCTTTATGCATGAAAATGTACATTCTGAATCTTTACAAGTCCCCGGTGGTGAGGTGAACCTCCACCGCAGCAGCACAGTCTATTTCAGGAGTTCAAAATCCCCGGAGAAGAGCATAAAATGTAAGCACTTAGGGGATGGGCTGGGCTCATTATAAAATCAATGCTCACAGGACCACTCTCATTTAAAAACATGGTGGAGAAAAGGTCAGGGAGAGAGACGGAAAAATCTCAATCTAATTCTTTGCTCAAAAGCCACTTAATATTGGATTCTGTAAATTAAATTTCACACCCGACTATTCCGGCCAAAGGATAATTACAGCAAGCAGAGGGGCGAATGGAAATGACTCGAGGTGGGAGAACCTGTTGGACTGGTGATATTGCTTCACGTCTCAAACAGCAAATTATAGCAGGGGACTAAGTACAGCAAGCAATCACCACGCAGCATCAATCCTCTAACACGACAATATAAAATAATAACTGCAAGCGATGTTGACTGGCTGAAGCACAACGTGGAGAAAATGACGGATCCACTACCAAAGAAAGGTTTCAGCCACCAACACACACAAGGCACTTTATCTAAAAACACTTTCACATTTACATTCACAGGAAAGAAAAACATGTCAATTCATGTTTTACATATTTTAAATATATATATAAATAGGATATAAAGGATAAATCTGATAAAAAGCCTCAATAGTTCTGTACAAATGACATTTTGTTGGATGAGTTCTACGTGATTTGTATGAAACATACGGCTGCAGGACAAATCTGAGGGGGTGATGGATAATTAACATCTGCGCAAATTTCTGCTAAATCAAATTCTGTTTAATGGTTCAGACATTAATCTTAGCTTAGTCTGTCTTTTTTTTTTTTTTACAGTGAATTACAACATAATTTCAACTCTAACAAACAAAACAAGGTATTTGGTTGAATTTGGGACAACCAGTAAAAAGGGCTCACAAATGACTTCATTTTACGCTAAAATCATTTGGGAACCGCTGTTCTATAACATCCCAATCCAGCATTTTTTATTACAGTTATAAAAACATCAAATACAAATCAACAAATCACAGTAGCACGTCCTACCTGATAGGTGGCGGTAGCATCGCTGCCAGTGTCTGTTCCCAGGCTGGTGAGCTTCTCTTTGAGCTTGTGGTGGGAGCGGTGGCGGAGGCAGTAGACCACGGTGGAGGCCAGCAGCACGCCGACGATGCACAGGATGGACACAACGGTGAGGATAAGGAACTTGGTGGACTCTGCCTGGCTGTACTTGGTGGGGATCTGGTTGATCTGGCTTCCCTGTGGGCCACAAGAGAACAGATAAAAAATGGCTTTAATGAAATGATTTATCTGAGGTGAGTGCTTCCCTGTGCAGCTCAATAGGTAGAGTGTGGTGCTCTCACAGGCAAGATAAGAGCTTTGATTCATCCAGCGTGATAAAAATGTCTGCGCTCGTGAAGGTAGCAGGTGCTTTGGAATAAACTGCAGGTTTGTAAGTAACTATGTGCCTAAAAGTATGCATGTGTTTCCAGCCACAAACTGCAGCAGGTGATTCCACTGATCAATCCGACTAAAGGAAGTGTTTGATGGCAGCACCCTGCAGGCTGCCACCCTGGTTTGATACCGGTGGATTAAAGAATCCACCAACTGAAATCCTTCATTAGACAGCAATCTATCTGAATCCCCTTAAAAGCATTAATTATTGTTGCTTCCAATGACCCCCCCCCCAAAAAAAACCAGATTGATTCTACATCAGTAGATTCAATTGTAAATCACATGGTTCTTTTCTTTTCTATTTTTTTTTTTAGAAAGACATAAATATGCATATCACTGTGCTCGATGAAAAGTATAATCACAAGCGTTTGTTCCACCATCTGTGCGCAGGAGTGCAGAGAATGCATAAACTCCTGTTTAGCAGAGCGTCCCGGATGAGCTCAGACAGCTCGACACACCGTTTGCTGTACTGGAGGAATTGTGCACCACAGTGAACGGAGGCAACAGACGATCCGCCGCCTTGTAACTTCGACCTCGGCAGCACTTTAATCCGGCGCGTGAGAAGCAGATCCTTCAGCAAACAACTGGAGATGAAAGATTTCTTTTCACACAGGGTGCTGTTTAAGATAACACAATGGACACATACTCGTACTGTACGATGAAAGTGTCTGTTTGAACTGCTTCTGGAGGGCGTACAACCCACCACGGCAATCATCTGAGCGAGGGGGAAGTAAGTCTTATTGAGCGTCGGGAGCTGCAGCTCCAACTGCTGCTCGCTGCTCATTTTCAGACACCAGCAAGCTCAAGATAATGGGCCTGTTGCGTTCTACCTGACTACTAAGAATTAACAATAGGCAACATAATTCTCCATTATTACACACCAGGCAATGATCCTGACAACAAAGAGTGAGGCAAGAACCAAAAGAGAGCAGCTACAAATTGCACTGCCAGCGACGAGGCCTACAATTCATCCTGACAAATAATTATCAAAAGAAATCAATAGCAAAGTATTTTTCACATCTTTGCAGCACAGTAAAAGACCCTCGCCCCCCACCCTTATACTGTTACAAAAAAGTACAGGCTTGCTATAGCTCATCATCAGTTGCATGTTAGGCTTGTTTGCTTTTATTTGTGTGTCAGAGAAAAGTGCAAAAAAAAAAAAAGAAAAGATTCCTGTCCCTCGGTGGTAGAGGTCACAGAGATTAGGCGAGGTGCGGTGTGGTGAGTTAATGGAAAGAAAGCTTTGAAAGCGGTAGGGAGAAGGGGGGGGGGCTGCCTTGTCGAATCCCTCCTGCCTGCCTGTCAGCACAGAGAAGCCCTGAAACCCTGGGAGGTGGGAAAAGGACCGCTGTGTCCTGCACTCGGGTTGTCCCCCCCCCCCCCCCACACACACACACATACATACATACACACACCACCACCACCACTCGATGATGCCCCCCACCCGGACCCTACCCCCT
>JAVQJL010091622.1:0-11157 GCA_036024295.1 Nannoperca obscura
ATCCCAAGCGACGGCAACATCAGGAAGAAGGAACACGAAAAGCTCGAGAAATACCAAGGGCTGAAAGAGGAGCTAGAAAAGATGTGGAAAGTGAAGGCAACAGTGGTCCCCGTGGTAATCGGAACACTTGGGGCTGTAACCCCCAAACTGGGAGAGTGGCTCCAGCAGCTTCCAGGATCAACATCCGAGATCTGTCCAGAAGAGTGCAGTACTACATTTACATTTACATTTAGGCATTTAGCAGATGTAGGAACAGCTAAGATTCTGCGCAGGACCCTCAAGCTCCCAGGCCTCTGGTAGAGGACCCGAGCTCAGAGGAACAGACAGGGGCAAGAGGGGATTTTTATTTTTATTTTATATTTATATATATATATCATTTTTGAAATATATAAAAGTAAACCTTTGACCAGCTGCAATATTAAAGTGATTTACACATTAATGCATCAATATTTGTAATCCAATTATATAATACAGGTATACATTATTATGAAGTGGGCCATTCTGTTTAATTGAGTTGTTTTATTTTTGTTACTTAAAGTATATGTTGATGCTGTCAAGGTAAAAACTAATTTCAACAACTTTGTATACTGGTGAGTAGTTTAATCAACAACAAAGCATCATGCTTTATAAATTGATCATATATTCCAAGTTCATAAATCCATCCATTGCCCATACTGCTAATCCTTACATGGTTGTAAGGGGGGGTTGCTGCTTCAAACACACTCTCCACGATGTCAGAAATATAATTTTGGTGCATAAATACAAAAATCTCTTTATTCAATTTCATTTTTTAACATAAAACAGTAAAATGTAAGAACATTGACTCTAAAGCATTGCAATTTGCGTGTAATTGTAGAATGTCTTTTGAGGTTGTTAAAACCTAAATTCGCAGGAACACTGCTGACATTTCCTTGGTGTTCTAAATGATAGCTATGGCCCTGGTTAATTCTGAACCTTAGATATTTATTATATCTATCAAAGGATAAGTGGAACTGTTGCTAAGGTTTGGTTTGGTCATGTTTTGTGAGCACCACTCTGAAAAATGTTGCTATACGGAATTTTTTACCTGCTATTCAATAACATATACAATGTGAATTACAGAACATTACATGAAAGTGTAATATGTGGAATATTTAATTACACAATTAAGAGCACAGCATCTGCTCAGCATTTTCACCATGTGCCATTGGATTATGTGATTTTGATTGCTTGATTTTCTCAATAACTGTGCTGAGGCACCTGTTCCTGATATATCTTCTTGCCCTGCAGTAACAGCTACTTGAACATTACTCTCATTTGCAATAATATGGGAACAATTTAATTTAAGAAACCATTACACTTGGTGTGATTGTCTTGTGCATGGACTCAAAGGCAATACTTCAGCCTGCAGGCTTTAGCAGCATAATGATACTGCCACTGACTCCATTACCAACCTTGTAGTTCTGCTTTCCTGACATATAAATATTTAACATTGTGTCAGAGCTGACACTGTGCCAGACAAGAGTCCGCACCAAGCAGGTCTCAAAACATTAGTAATTCATGGAAGGCACTGATCATTTCAAAAGAAGCTTCGTATTTTTTCAGGGTTTGAAAACCTTACTTCAACAATTTCCATGCCAAAGGCGAAAGTAAACAAGAGCCAACACTGATGCAGTTAGGCTACACTAACTATGTGATCTCTTCTCTGTTTGACAAAAAGGTTTTTGCAGTTCTTATTTATTTTGCCAGAATGTCAGGTTTGTTATGCCTATTCTTGGTTTTGTGTTTTACATCTATGACATTGTTCGTGGCACTTAGGAGGACTTAAGAAATAAACAGTACTTTGGAAATCCCACTTACTAATTTCTCTTCTCTTTAAGCACTCTGTAGAATATTGTATATAACAGTCATAAAAACAATTTTCCTCCACTCACCGTCACACTCATAAACAGTTAAATCAGCCAGGAATTATCATGTTTGCAAGGTCCTATGTTCCCAAGATCCTAAGTTCCCAAGGTCCGATGTTCCCATGGGTCCTATGTTGTAAGGAGTGATGAGTTCCTACAATAGCCCATATCATATTAAGCAAATACAGAGCTGGGGAACATCCTTTCCAGCTTCCCATTATGTGCTATATAGAGCTGGGAAACATAGGACCCTGGGAGATCAAATATGTAGAACTCAGTAACAAAAGACCCTTTGTCATGTTTCCATGTTGCCATGTAAATAGCTGTAATACAGAATAATCTTATTGTACAAATATATCTTACAGTATAATAAAAGTATTGTGCAATAACCTGTCCATAATATCCTTTCATTGTCACACGCAAGTCTTTACACTATTTACTAGACTTTACATACTGTGACTCTCAGTATATTCACACTGTTACGGCGCCAGGGCCTCTGTCAGGGCTTGTGTGTGTGTTGTGTTTCAGGGTTGCATCTTCCTGGTTGGTTAGACCTGGAGGCCAGGAACAGGGAACTGGAGGCAGCTGGCCCCTGTCTCCAGGTTATATAAGACCTGCCCCATCCCGGTAGTTTGGAGGCTCCCTCTCCCCTGGCAGCGCCTTGTGTAATGTTGGTTTGATGTGTTACTGCATAGTTCATCACTATTTCATTTGCTCTTATAGTAATATTACCATGCCAGTCTCAGTTATTGAATTTATCACTTTTGTTACCTTTGTAAGACAAAATTAGCCTTTGTTGAATTAAAGCCCCTTATGAGTTAACTTATGCATGGGTTGTCCTTATTTGGTAAAGCCTATGAGTTGTGCTATAACAAAATTAATCCACTACTGCAAATAGAGTAAGTTATTATCATTTTAATTCCAGCCTTATTTGCACTGCCATGCACAAACTTGTACATGCAGTACATAGTAACAATCTGACCTGTATATAGTTTTTGTAAACACAAAACTCATGAATATGTCCAAATAACATTATCACAAGCCACAGGTCACGTCACAGTCCTATTTGATTTGTTATAATTCACATTAAGTTGAATCTTACTGACAAAGGTATATTCAAAAAACTCTTTAATATGATGAGTTGTGGAATTAGTTGTCACAAGTATAAGGTGAAAATATAACTTTTGGTTACTTTAATGAAAAAGACATTTGCTCATAAACCCTCAAAACTATTTGTATTTTTATAAGTAGCTATTTGTATTCATCATAAGCTGCTTTTAAATCACCCAACTGAATCAGAACAAATTAGCCTATAAATTACTTTTGAAACTTGTCAGTGAGCCAACAGCTCTTCAAAGGATGATTATTGCTTTAAAGTGCAATATCTTTACTCTCCGCTAGATGCCACAATTTTGCTGGTTGTCCGGCTAGTCATATGTGCATCCATGAGAGAGAGAGAGCGAGAGAGAGAGGTAGAGATAGAGGAAGAGAGCAAGGAAGTGAGAGAGGGAAAGTCTGTGGAAGGGGAACAACTTGGGAAGTTTTGTCATACACTGAGGGAAGAAGAGGGACAACCGTGTGAGAGTGTACAGTGTGAGATAAGTTAGTGGTAAGTCATTTTTTACAATTCTCTTATTGAAATGAGACGTATCAACCAACCGGCTTTTATTTCTGACTTTCTCCTCTTCTCTACTTCTTACCTTTTCTCTTTATTTCTATATTCCAGCTCCAACACAGACGTCAGTGACCTTGTTAAAGAAATGTAACGTTGATAAATAAGGAGCTACTGTGGGCTGAGTTTGTCTAATCAGAAGGAAAAAACTATATCCTGGTTCCATTTATCTTATGTGAATTGGTTAATGGATGTTGCACTTGGTTTACTTAAGGGTGGAATTACATTAATCATACTTGAGCTCACTGTTCACCAGACGTATGATTTGCTCTTTAATGTTGGCCAGTATGTTACTTTTGCTTGTGAGTTGTTGTTCATACAATCAGTTGTTTTATGAGTATGTTATGATTGTGGAAATGTGGTGATATGGAGAATGAGACAGAAATACACTTGTGGAGAAGAACAACATTTCGGAATACCAACCATTCCTCAAGCTATTCCCTCCCATCAGTTTTTCTTTCTTTTTATTTTTTCTGGAGGGGTTACAGGAACTTAAGGCCTCACTGACTTCTCAAAGCCATGGCTGGCTGGTAGACACAGAGGAATTCACTGCCATACAATGTGCCCTTATGTTAGGTTAGCAGAAGTCTTAAATTCTCCCGGATGAAGCTGCTCCATATTACATATTACATGTTGCACATTAAAGATTAATCGCAGATGTAATAAAGGCAGAAAGGCAGTATTAAAGCTAAATATATCCTAAAAACTGTTAAAATAGGAGATGTTCCCGGGCCCAGGTTGTTGTTTTGTGGTGCATTTTTCTTATTGTTGCATCAGTGGGATTTGAAAGCAGAAAAAAAAACACCCTCAGCTGTCCAAAAACATCAACGCAAAAACAACTAAATGGTTTTGAGCATCCGTGCCTTAGAATCAAAGAGAAAGATTTTTTTTATAGACTCTACATTTTGCGCTGATGCTTAACAGTCTTACATGGAGAAATGTATAATCAAAGAGTGAGAGATGCCATTTTATGTGCACTGACAGAAACCACAAGAGAGCAGAATGCAATGCAGCTACAAGACATTTGAATAAGAAGCACCAGTCTGGCTTTTTCTCAGCTAGAAAAATGCTCTTTACGGATCTACTGCACTTTCCACACAAGACGATACACCCTTCCTTTAGGAGTTGCTGGGTAGTGCTAACCATATTCAAGACCTCTAAACTGCTTCCTACATCTCCCTCTTTATTCAGCAATTCTAACAGAAATAAATAATATTATAATAAACCCTCAGTTGCCAGTTTATTGCTAAGAAAATAGCAGTCTAATACAGCAGCCCTGCAATAAATCCTACATTCATGAAGGTTGTAAAATTCAGTGTTTGTCGAAACTGTTTGGACGATGTAGTTTGTGGTGCTGTTGAGCTGTATTGCAAGATACTGAGAGCTTTTCTTTTTATTATTTAGTGTGTCTTCATTGTGAGTGTCACATGGTGATGGACAAAATAAAAACAAAATATAACACAGTACAATTCAACAACAGCACAAAGTACAAAATCAGATAGCTAATAATCAGTAATATAAATTAACAGTTAATTTCATTTTTTGTTTTAATTTTAACTTATTATATACTGAGATATATATATATATATATATATATATATATATATTTACATAGAAATTGAAAAAAGGGTGTAAAACAAAATGATTATCAGAATAGGGTAATGAAACAATAACTTACTCTCATATTATTTCATCGAACAACAGTGATAATCAATGAATCATTTAAGTAATGTATAACGTACAACACAGATAAATCTAACTGAGAGATGAATTGATAGAATGATTAATCATTAATGGAAGTAACTGTTATCTGCAGCTTGGAAAATGTGGTAAAGAAATGTAGATAGGCAGGAAAACTACATCCCTGAGTAACTTCTGAACTGCACTGAACATCAAAGTTTGATGAATCAAATGGTATAAAACTATTTAAGGGCACATTTTTTACTTTATATATATATAAACTCATGTTCTATATATGAACTAATGACTGCTGCTTATGAGATCTCCTGCACTTGGCAGCTTACAGTGACGGTCAGAATGCCATGACACATTCCAGGATGTGCACAGAGACAGTAAAGAGAAAGAGGCAGCTTCATTTTCCCATGTCCTCCCACATTTCATCCATCCCAGCATGGCCGGACAGATGAACTGATGGCTGTGGACAGTTGGCAGCTGCCCACTGTGTACATTTACCCTGCAAACACTTGCAAAGCCAAGACCAAAGCTGCTGCAGATACATAGTGTTCATTCTGGCCCTGTGTTTTTCCTCCTTGCTGCTTTACAGTACATAAGGTATGGGTGGAAGCAGTGAAAATATGCTTGGGAGAGGAGGAGGTGTTGAGTGTTTTCTTTAATCGCCACAGCTGGTGTTGTTTGTCTAACTATAGCTCTGTGGCCGACTTGTGGGCTTCTCTAGGTGTGGTAACTCTCTGGATAATTGCCCTGAACGCTGGCTCTGCTGAAGGTGGATGTAATAAGGCTGCTTTGTACTGCCTTCTGCAGGTGTGTGTGTGTGTGTGTGTGTGTGTGTGTACATGTGCACTGCTCTGCTCTAAATTCACTCACCCAATTTCCCCCAGTTCTGAGTTCCTTCTGTAAATTTTACTTTGTGCCAGGTTTCAGCCGGTCCTCTCTTACTTTGTTCCCTCAGTATATTTTATGCCTGCAGTTTTCAGTCTCATGTGCTCAAATTTTCTTCAGTTCTGCCAGAAGAAGAAAAGGGCTGACAATCGTATTAATATATGTTATGTTGAATATAGGCAATGTATGCAAGGGATTTCTTTTGTCTCTTAAGGGAAATCAGGATTACAATAAGATAAGGCAATACAGGATGGATGTCCAGTTTTCTATTTTGTTTGTGCACAGTAAGAGGTAGTGCAAAAACACAATATGACAACACAAAGAAAAGAGATATAGAATAGAATAAATAATAATAAAAAAAAAAATAGAATAAAAAGATATAGTTATTCTACAGTATGATTAACCTTAGAGAGATGCAACACAGCAGACTATTAATTATAGGTACACCCAGAGCAGATTTGAGATGCTACAAACTGATGATGAGGCCAATATGAATAAATTATTATAAAAAGTCAAGAGTCCTACATTTTGATGAGTTTATTTCAAAAAATGAACCACCAGTAGGCTTACATGTATACTATTTGATCATTTGCAGACACATTTCTTCAAAAATATGTTTAACTTATTGTATTTTGACTCGTTGAGCTTCACTGTGCAGAATGATGTGTGTGCAGAGCTTTGACAGCTGAATGCAGTTTTCAAATTCATGTGTTGAAGGGGGAAAGTTTCTCTGTGCTCACTTTGAGCAGGATTTGTGACATCACAACTAGCTTGAAGCCAATAGTGGTCCAACATAAAACTTACACAAGTGTGATGAGGACACTTGAAACCCCCAGTGCGCACACACTTGTATGGGTAATGTATGGGACATTTCAGGGCTGTTTCTTGCTATATGCGGACTATGCGGTTGGCCCGCAAAGCCACCAGGAGGCCCCCAAACTGCCAATTAACCTTTTTTTTTTTTTTTGAAATTCAAATGACCAGTTTGTATATACTTCACAAAATAACGGCCCCCGAACATCATTTTGCATAGGGCCCTCCAAAACCTGGGACATTTTCTTTAATATTGTGAGTTAAGTGTTACATTACCTTAAATATTCTCAATATAACAAACATATTTTTATTCACTTGTATATATGTAAATGTATACATGTGAAATGTACTTGTTCCATGTGCGGAAAAGATTTGTTTAAGGCTGCCATTAACAAAGACAAAGGGAAGTAAAAAAAGAGTGTGTTTGACATCCATAGTCACCGCGATAACAATGTGCACTTAACTGCACGTACTTGATGTCACACATGGTGGTTGTTTCATTTTTTTCCTCCTGTGCTCTCAGGATGTGAGGCACTGGCATGGCCTCTTACATTTTGAAGGGTCTATTTTGTCCCCTATGTTCGTCCTTGTTGAGAGCCCTGCTGAGAAGTTAGTGCCGAGTGAAAACCACAAGCCATAACCACAGTCTTTCACTGCTGCTGACTTCCAGTCTCACGCCCAGTTTAACACAGAAAAAAGTACAAGGCAGAGTTTATTTTCCCTCCCCTCACTACATTTCTTGATGTTTCCTGCCCTCCTCACACCCCATATCTTACTCTGTCCACCATAATTTACTCCTCCTGGCTGACATACCCAGCTATATATTCTAGTTAATTTGTTTAGACTCCTTAGTTTTAGATAAAAATAGCTGCAAGCATTTACATTGTGTATACAGCGGGTTCTTTTTAGCCTTCTTGGTGGTGCAACTGCAGACTAATCTTTATGTAACATGTAATTTTACATTGTATGGGGATTTCTTTAAACATCCCAAAAAGTCAAAATATTTCCTGTACATTTCTGTTGGTATGATCAAAGTTATCTTTACTTTCCTTTTCTCGAATTTCTCACAAAGCTTTCTCTGCATGCGTGCTCAGTTTCTTGATATGATTACATTTTTACATAGTTCTGTCTGAGCAGCTCATACTGAAAGAACCATCTCAAAGTGAGAGCCTGACTCTCATTTGCATTCATTTCTGGCAGCCACTTGTGGCCAGTCTTTGCTAATCTTAATAGATTTAGTCTAACTTTATAGAGGTTGGTTCCCTGGATGCGGATCATGCTATAGTCTCAGAGTGAAAATCAATTTTCATGACTTTAAAATGGAGAGCATGCGTCTACTAGATTTGAAGTACAATGCCTTCAGAAACCTTCCAAACCCCATGACGCCCTGAAGTGTGCTACACTGAATACAAAGTAATTTGGGATTTGTTGTCGACAATCAACACAGAATGCTTTATAATGGGAAATTTAACACAGCTTTAATTTTTATTGTTTTTCCCAGTGTTTTCTTTTAAACATTATCCTATTTAAATAGAGAGAATGTGTGGCTGAAATTATAGCTTCTGCTCTTCTTACATTTGTCTTTGTTTGCTTGTCTCGTCTGGGACGTCGTCCCGTTTTTTACTGTTCAAAATGTGCAGTTTTTCTTCGGCTCAGTGGGGAGCCTCTGTGAACAGTTATCCTCAAGTCATTTGAAGCCTTTTTTCTTCTTTTTTTTTGGCTCAGTCACTTAAGCACTTACAGATTTTAGTGCTGAATCTACTCTATTTTGTATTATGACCGGTTCTTGTGGACTTTTTAAGTGGAAAGCTGTCCTGCACAATCAGCTGTAGCTTCTGACCCCTTCATCAAAGTTTGCTGTCAGATATCTTCTGTTGATGTGATGTTGTTGTCGCGATATGAATAGGTTACTGATTAGAATCATTTCATGTGCCCTGGATAAGAGATATCTGCCAAATGTTGTCTGTCATCATGTGCTTTAGTAAATATGAATGTATACTCAGTAATGGCATCAAGGTGTCTGAGGGGACATTTTTAAGTCTCAGTTTGTTTACTGTTTACTGCTGCTGTGGAAGTTACTGGAGATATGCATGATTGGGTGAGACTTCTGTCAGTTAGGCAAACAAGGTCCGAAATGTATTATCACTGTTATGAAACTGTTTGTTTTTCCAGTCAACGTCAAGGAAGAAAGGAAACATACACTACACATTAGACACTGAAAAAGTAAAAGAGTAATTCACGCCTATAGCTGGTTTGCTCCGGTCCAAATTAGTTGATGAGTTTAAAAACTTGGAACGTTTCCCCCTTGATTCAGTTTCTTTTCACACAGAGAAAAAATTGAAATTGCATCCATCAGGTGGCCAGAAACATGACAATGAAAAAAATGTATAATGTTGCTCCATGTCTTCTAGATATGTGAATAGGCAGCTGTTTGCTAACAAGCTTGCCACATCCACTTAAAAGGTATATGTTTTGTTTTTCCTGCTGCTGGTGGCCACAACTTATGCAAAAATAAAAAATGAAAAGATGGCAGGTTAAATTGATTTGATATTTGATATTGCTAGAACATGTGTACTTTTTCACTGTAAGGAAGTGACCCTAATGTCAAGGAAAAAGTTAAGGACTTAAGTCTAGCAGATGCACTGTGAGGAATGAATGACTGCAGCCAGTGGCTATTTTTAGGAATTTACGCATTCATTTGAGCTTTCAGTTATGTAGTGTCACAGACTGAGAGAAGAGTAATGAATGTGTTGTTTATTACAAAACACACACACACACACACAGGGATGATATGACATGATATATTTGTATTATATAGATGAGGTTTATTGTTTATGGTAATGTTAACTATTCCAGTTTTGCTGCTTCCGACTATGTCATCTGCTATCAAGCCGTCTCTGGGCTGCTGTCATGTGGAGCTACTTTACAGCACAGATATGAGAAATTAAATGTACGTTGTCCTTTTGTTAAGATTTTACACCACATCAAAGGAACTCTGTACTTCTGTTCTGTTCTTGATTTGTGGCCTGACCTATGCAGGGCCTTTTTTCTGTTTGTTTGAAAGACTTGCACTAAGAAGAAGCTATATAGTTTTAGTTTTCTGTTTCCTAATGATGCCACCTGCTGTGCTCTTTTAAACTTTTGTGTCTCATGTTCTGTTCTCTCTGAATCTTACGGCTTCCTTGGACCATATGTTAGATTTTCACAGCTTCTCATATTGTATTTTATTTTAGACCACGTCCAGCTATTTCAAATGAACACAAGTCGACATGCTAATTCAAGTTGCAGTGAATCTAAAAGACATTTACAGGAAATTGGATGCAACCAAACTTGATTTGAAGTGTTGCTGCAAGGCTTTGAATAATTATTGCCTCTAAACATTTCCGCTTTTCATTTTGAATTAATTTATAAACAACTATAAATTAACATTTATGGGTTTGTGTTTGTAGGTCACAAACAAAAACAATTCTAAATCAATCTAAGTCAGATGAAGCTTCAGAAGTTGTCGGTTAAGAAACATTGTAAGCTGATCTTTCAGCTGCAGGCAGCTTTATATGCCCTGATTGTGATAACCCCCTGAGAGTATTTAGTCTGGCTTTTTTTTTGTTGCTTTTTATTGTCATAGCTACTGTGAACAGAACCACCCTTTCATCCACAGTAGTACACATTTCTTTATTTGCCATATTATTTTTATTATTACATTTATTTATGTCAGGGACCATGTACACAATGCATTAATCTGAATAAAGAGAAAATATGCTTTGTATCAGATTTAGCTACTAGCTAATTCCCATCTGTGGGACTATATCTTTTATTTAAGCATTGTCACATTGAGAACATACGGAGCACCGGACTGGCCACGTCTTAATCCAAGAATACCCACCATGCGTAAAGACGCACACAACTCATTCAACAACACCGTTAGCTATCCCCTTAACACAAAAAACAGCTATATGTCAGCTGTTTATATATGTTGTTTCTTTTATTCTAAAACATTCAGTAACTCCATAGTCCATGGATTTGCTCTTTTGCATTTTAAATGAATCATGTTCATGCATCAACCATGGACCTTTACTCTAATATGTACAGTGTTTTTACTAACCATAATATGCCTTCAGCAACAAAGGTTAGAATAAGCTGTGATTGTCTGACAAGTTGTAAAAAACTGACTGAGGTGTTTCAGAATCTTATATTCTCTTATAATGT
>JAVQJL010091631.1:0-12967 GCA_036024295.1 Nannoperca obscura
ATAATACATAAATACAGAAGTATCTATTTATGTTACATTTTATCAATAAATTAATGCCTATATTTATTGTTAATACTATTTTTGGTGCATTTAATGGCATATCAATTCATTTATTGACTCATTTATTGTTAATTATGGGAGTTGAGTGGAGGTGTTTGAACTGCTCTTTTAAACACACACCCCTTCTGTCACCTATGTGTAGGTGTGTAGGTGTTGCCTTTGAGGAGAGAACGTACAAAGGTGTGCACGGTTACCACCGTTTGACACAACAAACACTGTGTGACCATTCACAACAGGTAGACTCTTAAAGTTTGGATGTGGTGGGGCACATGTTGGACAAACCAGTTCAGAATGAGTAGTGAGCTTCCAATCCTACAAATGTAAAAGCAGCTGTCATGAACATGAAGGCCACGGTCCAATTCTGTCAACTAAATAAATTAATAACTAAATCAATTAAAGTGAACACTAAAGTGATCAATACTAATTCTTTATTACATAACTCAAAATCCAAGTTGATCCTAAAATGGTGATAGCCTTCTGACATAAAATGACTTAATATGATATACATACTCATATGATAAACATAAGTGTTTGGTTCATTATTCAATACATTCATTACAAGACCTCTAGTCCTTCCGATAATGAAGGTTATGAGATAAGAGACTCTTGACAGTTGACTGCAAAAGTAAACAGAAGAACATGACACTGGTAGTATTGAACTATAAAACTGTGACACCTTTCTTAAAAGGTGACCTGTGGAGTTCGCAACACACGGTCCTGCCAATGGCGTCACGCTATTCCACTGATTTACAGGTGGTGAAAATAGGGAAAAAAACAGCAATGCTAGTAAGTTTCAATCAAATCTGATCAAACCAGACCCACATAGTCCTGATGAGACAGTATGAAACTTTCAACAAATAATTGTGTTGAACTGGGATTTTTGCTCATTTAGTCACGCATTTAATTATAGACAAAAAAGATTTGAAGCCAAGTTTTTAGGGACTTTAATGAAAAGATGGTATTGGTTGCATCATGGGAGTTGTAAGACTTTGGAGCTTGACCCACACTATGGACCAAAAGTCAGGACATCCTGGCCTCTGATGCGTCAGTCCACCATTCTTTTTAAAACCTGTCTCCAACAGGACAAACAGCAAGTCTTAGAGTGGCACACCTCTGAGTTCCTGGTGTTTCCTCTACGTCTTCTCTACCTCCGTCCTTCTAGCAGATGTAAGACTAACTCCTCGTCTTCAACCAGAGAGAGACCAGTATCCAGAGCTTTGTACTCATCCTCCTGCTGCCACACTTTCCTCCTCTTCCCTGCTGTGAGCTCCTCCTCATCGCTGCTTTCACTGTTGTGCTGCCGTTTGGCTGACCCTCTCTCCTCCTCTTCCTCCTCCGAGAGCTGTTTGTCAGGGTCCGGCAGGGTTCTGGGGTCGAACTCGTCTTCGCTGTGATTGGCCAGATATGCCACCACCTCGTCCTCCTCCTCTTCATCAGATTTTTGTCCGTGCTTCCTGCTGGCCTCCCTCCTGGCTGCCTTGGCCTTCAGCCTCTGCTCTCTGTGTTTAGCTTTCACTTTGCGTCTGTACTCCTGTTTGTCAAACTCCTGGTCCTCACGTTTCAGCCTCTCCCTGGCCTTCTCCACATTGATCCCTGAAACCTCCTCCTCCTCCTGCTCTTCCTCAGCCACTGCCCGTTGGACTGGCGGCCACAGCTGCACGGCCTCTCCTTCTTCGCTGAATGTCACTTTGGTGTTAACTTGAAAGTTTCTCTTGAGGACCTTTTTGGCTTCTTTGAACTTTGTCTCTTTTTCTGTTTTCATGGTGGAGCCCGTAATGACAGGTTCCTCCGGACTCTCCTGGTCCCCTGTCAGATTGAACACATCTTTTCTTTTGACTGTCAGCAGGTCCAGATCTCTTAGATCATCATCATCCTCACTGTCGTCATTAGATACAAGTAGTGTCTTGGACTGACCCTCCTCATGTTCATCACCACTCTCCTCTTCCTCACCCGAGTCTGCTGACTCTGAGCTCTGGCTTTGCTCATGAGGAAGGTTTCCTCTCAGCTGGGCCTTAAAGCTCCTCAGCTCTTCCTCTTCTTCAGACTGCTGCTCCTCTGTCTGTCCTTGTTTCTCAGCTCTCTGTGCCTGAGCTTTATTTAAGAAGCGCACCCTCGGAGCCACGGCGAGGCCCAGAGAAAGTGCGTACTCCTTCAGCTGGAATTTAAAGGCATCAAACACCTCTTTGTTCTTCATCAGGTAGACGGAGCGTAGATAGGAAACAAAACACCGCTGAGCTCTGTCCTTCTGCTCCTTCTCCTGGGCCAGGAAAGCCTCCAGCTTCTGTTGGACATTTTGCAGTTTGTCTGCATTCACCTAGAAACCAACCAACCAAACAACGAATGAATGAATACAGATGTGGTCTACTGCTCAAATCTGTAGTGTAGTTTCACTGAGGGTACCCTGAGGAGTTTGTGACCACTGGTGGCGCTGTACAGCAACATTTAGATGAGTTCTTCCACACAAATACTCTTTTTGTACCAAACTCCATTCAGTTACCTGGCAACTGAAAGGTCTACCAATGCTGCAAAACACAACCAGTCTAAACCATCAAACAGCTCCTACTTCAGTGTCACAATGCAACATGTGTTGTAAGCTAGTGCTGTGATAGAGACTGAAATATATGCTGCATTCTTATCATGATGAATGACTACTGTTTACTAGTGTCTCCTAACAGATGTATTGCAAGTACTGCAAACAACATTAAACAACAAATACATTTGAGCTGCACAAATATGGAATTTCAGGGCCGATACCGATACAATAACCAATAATATTATTTTACAAACACAAAAAGTAAGAATCCATTTTAAGATTGGCAAGATTATTTTTCTAACAACCCCAATATTAAGAGAGGGCCTTCGCCATCCCTTGAATAAAGAGTACTTTCATCTATTACAAACTTAAAAGGCAGACTAATTAACCGTCTGACTATAATACAATAATTTAATTTTCTTACGAGATCATGCCTCCTTAAAAAAGATTGTTCTCACTGATCTCTAAAAATGTTGAATGTGAAAACTGACAAAGACTCAACAGCAACATGGCTAATCCACAGACCCACTGTGAACAGGTGTCACTGGAACTACTTTCAACAAAAGAAAGTCCCTATACGAGTATAAGGCAGTAAGCATACAAACATCATCCAGGAGAATCCTGTCTTCAGTCTCACTTTAAAGAGAACAGCGAAGCTGAAGCCACCTGGCATGGTTTTAAATCGCCAGGCTGCTGTTTACTAGTTCACTGTGTGTAGTCTTATGTATCACTACATGCACTTTATTACAGGAAGGACGCTGCTGCCTCTGTGTTGTATGTTGTCTGTGTAGTGTCCTGTGTCTTTGCTTTTAAACTGCATAGTGCAAGCCAATACAACATCAACACAAACTACAGCCTAACAATGACCACCAGGATGATCTCATTTCATTGAACACTGGTTTCTCTCTGTTATGGTGGTGCTGTGGATGTACAGGGTCTCACCTGGATCTTATTGATGGGAACCTTCTTGGCCTGCAGCTGACCGATCATGCCCTTCTCTTCTGAGGGAAGCAGCAGCAACAGGGCCTCTCCCCCCTCTTTGTACCTGGCGGTCCGGCCCACCCTGTGGATGTAGGTGTCTGCATCCTCTGGACAGTCGAACTGCAGCACCCAGTTGACAGCGGGGAAGTCCAGGCCTCTGGCGGCTATGTCAGTGGCGAGGAGCACGGCGTTCTGCTTTCTGATGAAGTCATTGTAGACCTCCACTCTCTTCATCTGCTGCTGCTTGCCATGCAGTGCCAGAATGGGCATACCGGGTCTGAGGCGGCAGAGGGCCCTGAATAGGTACTGCACCTCCTTGCAGCAGGCAAAGAAGACAATGACCTTCTTCTTCAGGTGGCTCCTGATGAACGAGTAGAGCATGTTGACCTTCTGGTGGAGCTCGCACACCACGTAGCTCTGTTCCAGGGTGGCCGGGGTGCTGAACTTGGCCTTCTCGTGGACCCACACGTACTCAGGGTCTTTGAGGCTGAGCCGGGCCAGGTCTTTGACCGACTTGGTCTGCGTGGCGGAGAACAGCAGCGTCTGCCGGGACTTGGGAAGGTTCTCCACAATGGCGTTGAGTGTATCCGCGAAGCCCATGTCCAGGATGCGGTCAGCCTCGTCCAGGACTAGCATGTGGAGGTTGGAGGCGTGGAAGGTGGCCGTCTCGTCCATGTGCTGAAGCAGCCGACCCGGGGTGCAGATGACGATGTTGGTGCGGTGGATCCTCTCCGACTCGCTCTTGAGGTCCTTCCCCCCGATGATGAGCCCCGCGGAGAACTCGTGGTTCTTGCCCACCTTGCGGAGTACTTCGAAGGTCTGGTAGGCGAGTTCTCTGGTGGGGGATATAATGAGAGCACCGAGGCCGTCCATGGAGCTCCACTGCTGGCGGTACAGACATTCTAGCACCGGTATGAGGAAGGCTAAAGTTTTCCCAGAGCCAGTCTTAGCCGCGCCCAGGATATCTTTACCTTGCAAAGCGGAGCTGATCGTCTGCCTCTGGATCTCCGTGGGCTGTCTGTACTGAGCTCCCTGCAAACCCAACAAGGTTTTCTTTGAAATGGGGAAGTCAGAAAACTTGACAGCCTCCTTGGTGTTGATGTCGCTGTACCTGCTAACGAGCTTGTCGATGTACTCCCGTTCGACCTGCCACTCGGGCTTCTTCTTCGTCCTCTCTCGCTTCACTCGTGTCTTCGTCTTGTCGTATTTTTTCTTCCATTTCTCGAAGTTTTTAAGGGGGTCTGTGCCGGCTTTCATCTTCGCGGGTTTGGGTTTCTTCGTGGAGGCTTTTTTCTCCATGATTTAAAATAAACTGAGCAAGAAAAGCAAGCTGAACTAGCACAGACTAGCACCTCTTAAACAGCGTGGAAAAGACAGCTCGTCGCATCCAGCATGATGTCATCAAGAGGGGACACCGCGCTTAACTTTAGTGGGCAGGTTTGCCCTGTGATTCTCCTGCCAGGCGGCAGGTCGCCTCGCCCACACTGGACACGTGAAGATATGCTCATTTATGTATTATTGTGCCACATACAAAATATCCCTCTATCAGAACAAACATTACACATTTTTTTAATTAAATGATTCATGTCATGGTTTTTGTTTCTTTAAAACACACGATATATACATAATAAATAAAAACAACAAATAAAATATGTCTCTGAAAGTAAGAAATAGATGCACTTTTTATATATATTTATATCTGTACATGGTAGTATGATATTTATATTCACCTTGTGGAGCTTGTTGTAGTTGTTTTTAGCTGTATGTTGGTCTATTTCTGTGAGTGTACATCGAGAGCAAAAAAACCCCAGTCAAATATCTTGCATGCATTCACATAACTGGCCAATAAAGCTGATCCTGATTCTGAGATGTAACAAATGTAAAGAAATATCTGATCTAATTATAATATATCCAATATCTATTATCTATTGATACAACAAGTTTGCCATATCATTAATTAACAGAGAGAAACAGGGTGCAAAGATGACCGAAAGTCTACTCTGGTAAAGGTTTAGAGATGGGATATGCCGCTGGGGAGAGAGAGCTACCTGGGAGCCTTCACTCAGGTAGAAATAGCAAAGACATAAAAGGAAGATAACACACATAGACATAAATATGCATATTATTCCACATTAGACGGTGTGTTTTCTTTACTACTTTACAAAGTTACTGTTCCAGAGGTGAGGTTAAATCAGTTACTCTGACAGTGTTCACAGCTAACTTGGTAATCCACTAGTTAGGAGAGAAAGAGACGCGGTGACACTTGGATCACGTGTCGATTAAAAACACCATCCACGGAAGTGTAATCAATGTAATTGCAAAATAAAAGCTTGACCAAACCATGTGGTCTAATTCATGGTTAAATGGTTAAATTAATTGTCAGTATGCTTTGGCATCACGTGTCAAATGGCATGCCAATAAAGCCTACTGCATTGAATTGAAACTGTGCACAATAACGGGATCCTGAAACTGAAGCAGCTAAATGGAATTCAGCCATCATTCATTTTCTACTGCGATGTGTCAACAAAAGGCTTATTGTCTTTACAAACCAATTGAAAAGATATGAGATGAGGTTAAACATTTTGGATTATAGCGGGTGCTGTCTGTAATTAAATGCCTGATCCGATTATGTTAACACGCATATGGAATAGAAATGACATTTTGGAGCTCATTACCTGAAGACACTTTATTTTGTAGAATGTGACCGGAAGAAGCGTGCGCAGCCGCAGTGTCTGACTCTTCCCTGTGTACACCACAAACAAGACAGGTGATAAACAAGTATTAGCAAAGATTGTTTAGCACAAAGCAAAGTGAACATTCGTGACCCGAGGCTCGCTAACATCCCCACAGTCCCTATGCTCTACAAGGCATGGCAGAGAGACAGGACAACGAGGTAATGGGAGCTTTCATTTGCAGTAAGAATTAATGGGGTTGCATTAGTTGGGGAAATAATGCATATTTTCCATTTGGTTGTTTGTCCTAGCAGCCAGGGCTCTAAAACGTCCTGTTTAAAGTGAAGCACTGGTTAAAAGAGAGCTGTGGGCATGTCGGGACGGACAGGAACTTGTGCTACCCGTACGTTAGCTCCGCAGCTAGCAGTAACAGAGCCACAGTACGTCTGTAACGTTAGGCTGCTTCCTGTTGTTTCTGGCATGTCACCATCGGGTTTACACCAACGCAGATGGAAGACAACGCAGTGCCTCTGGAAATACTGTGTTCGTCCAGCACCAAATTAGCAGAATTAATAAAGGAATTGAGTGTTGCTTTGTTCAATGGTAAACATGTATTTTATTTATTACATTATATTGGTAACCCGTAAAGATGCTCTGTATTTTAATACAATCTTCTGTTCAAATGGTACACATTTGATTCCACACTGGTATACGTCATCAAACAGGAATACTTTAGAAAAGTATACATTTGATTAAAGAAGATGCTTCTCGTGGATTAGGGGAAGCTATAGTGATCACTATGAACTCCAATATTAAGTAAAGGTTTGAAATCACGTTACATTTTGAAACCAAGGAAACTTTTGATTTTAAACTGCCCGATTTTTAAATGGAGATTGGTGCTAAAAACGTGTCCTGCCAGTTCAGGTCAGTGAGCAAACAAGTATTGTACTGCTCAAAAGTCTTCCCTCCCACATCCACGTCCTACATGTTTCTCACCATAAGGTGGAGGAGGCTGACCAGATCTACCTGCTCATGAAAGAGGAGTACCGGATCTCTAGGAATGTGCGTCTGGCGTGGTTCCTTGGGAAACTTAACCAAGTCATCTGGCCAGCCTCAAAGCCTGAACTGGTGAGTAAATCATGCCTCTTACTTCCCTTTCCTTTTGTAATGGTGGTCGAGAAGAGGCTAATGCTATGGCACTCTTATTTGAAGTGGTATTATGCACATTCTGAGCCCTTTTCCCTTTGTCTATTAGCTATTTGCTGTTATACTGGCATATCCCATTGCTGATTATGGTATGTTGTGGCTTTGCACAGCTAGCTTAGCTGGCCAAAAAGTACAGCATTTGTCACATCAATGATAGCTGGCTACAAGGAGTGGCATAATGTTTTGAAGGTAGCTGTACAGGTAGCTGTTAGTGAGTAACATGGCGTATGCCTGTAAGGATCAGCATATATCTGAACAGGAGTGACATGCAGTTTTCATGTGTGCTACTGGTATCATATATTTAATATACCACTAAGAACTGTCATTGGACCCTAAAACAAAAGTGGTCTTTGCCACTTTTCAATCAGCCTCTGACTTCTGCATTAATTTCAACAAAACCTTTAATATACTTTATCATCAAGTTCTCTCTGTAGGGGCACCATATGTGGAATCCTCAAATTCAAGCCAGCTGTTTTAGCATTAAGAGATAATAGCAAGGTTGTAACGTAAATGCCTTAAGGGGAACCAAGAATATGCACCATAAACACATGAATTGGTACAACAGATGAAACCAAGTGATTATTAGAAATACTCGTATTGACTCTGAGTAACAGAATTTAACTTGATTAAATTACGCACGGAGCATCATTCTTAGAACACCTTAATTAAATCAAGGCACAAGGTACATTATCAGCCCTTCTGCAACACAGGGCTGCACAATGAAATAAAGCTCTATACTAAATAATAAACAATGACTGTAATACTTCATACACACAAACCACATAATAATCAAGTTATTTATAAATGCAATGAATACAGTAATACACAATGAATGAATGAAGACCAGCAAAGCAGTGAAGATGGTTTCATTGGTGGGGACACAGGAGACCACCACAAGAATGAAAATCTTAATATTAATTGATGGAATGAAGTCAATGCAGCGTTCAGAAGCGGAGAGCTTGTTGAAAACCACATCATGCTGTGAATGATACTCAGTCTCTGATGTTATGTTTCACTCTCACATCATCTAGTTGAACTCCGACAATGAATTGGACCTGCTGAGCATCTTACCTAAAGGATGGCAGCCGGATTTCTCCCCCACCATGTACCCCTACATGTTGATGCCGTCCACCAGGGCCACCTTCCTGGCCCGGAGGTACCGCTTCATCATCGAGCTGGACCTCAGCCCCTCCACAGGGATTGTGGTAAGCCTTAAACACAGTTTAACAGTTGGTGAATGAAGGTGGTTGGCACAAATGAGATGGAAAAGGAGTTGCAGTGTTTTTCCAGCAACAACAAATATATGAATGAATTGTGTTTCATCTGTTTGCTTCATGGTGGACAAATTCCTTTTTGTATCTATAAGATCAACAGAATGTTTAACGATATTCATTATAAAGCCTTAGTTGGCTCACTATATTCTTAGTGTCTTGGGTGTGAATGCTGCTCCTGTTTGAAGGTACAATGCATATCATTAGTGCGTGACTAAGATGTAGTCTGGATTGGTCATGGCACAAAATAATGATGTCAGTCTGGAGGTATAATTGTCCAGTTGCAGTTTGTTATGGACATGCAGGTCAGATTGCACTCAGCACTAGTAAAGATGACTTGGTCCTGTGATTAGTGTTTACCCATGCTAGCAGCGTTGCTCGAGGGATGGCACTGTTTGTCCATCAGTCCAGCACGCTGGATTGCCATGTGTGTGTGTGCAGACGTTCATGGTCCCAACAGGATGAAATGGAATGGCTATATCAGGGCAGAATGTCACTGTGTCCAGTGTTCAGAAGCCCAAGTGCAGGAGACGATGACGGGTACAAGGTCAACAAATACACATTTCTTGTAAACCAAATTGGTCTTCCAGCCCTTTTGGAAATATAAGACACTTCTTTTCATACTGCAGACAAATATTATCCTGTGTACTGAATGTGCATTGAACCCATATTTTACCAATTCAAATGAGACTTCTGAAACCACAGGGGAAAAAAGAGTTCACTTTCACTTCTCTCAGCATTTTTCTATCTCAATTTCAATTCAGTTCGCTTTATTGGCATGAATGTAACAATGTCAATATTGCCAAAGCATCAGGTAATAATGATATTAAAACAATAATAATAATAATTTAAATAAATAAATAAAGAGAGAGAGAGATGCAAAGAAAAGAGTCCCCTCGATCAGCTTGTCCTGTTGCTTAGTTCACTTTCTAACCATGTTGTATCTCAGGTCCAGTCTGAGAACAAATCATTTAGAGTCAACCACATAATAACACACCAGAAACAAAACTACATCACCACCTGGAACATGCAAACAGAAGCACAATGCAAAATGTAGTGCTATCTGACACTAAACAAAGAACTACCATCACAGAGTGCAGACATCAACACAGGCGAGACAGAATGTACAAAACTCCAGACAGTTTTTCTAGTCTGATCGGACTTAAAATGAGCTCTTCCACTGTGTTTCCTAGTTATTTAAACTGCTTTCCTTTGCTTTTTGCACAAGAGAAGGTGAATGAGAGAATATTAATGTTACAGGTCTGACCTAGTAAGGTGGTGTCGTGACTTTTACCTAAAAGTGACCAGGGTGCTTTTTCAGACTTGAGACCAACATGTTAAATTGCTGTCAGATTAAGGAAAAGGGTGCATGTCTAAAAGGGGCATTAGACTTTCTTATATACATTAAACGACTACTTTATTAGGTACACCTAGCTAGTACTGGGTTGGACCCCTTTTGCCTTCAGAACAGCAACAATTCTCAGGAAGGCTGTGGCATTTAAATGATGCTCAGTTGGTACTAAGGGGCCCAAGGTGTACCAAGAAAATATCCCCCACACCATCACACCACCACCACCAGCCTGAACCGTTGATACAAGGCAGGATGGATCCATGCTTTCATGTTGTTTTTTTATTCGTAAATCTAAATTCTGACCCGACCATCCAAATGTTGCAGCAGAAATGGAGACTCATCAGACCAGGCAACGTTTTTCCATATTCTATTGTCCAGTTCTGGTTAGCCTGTCTGAATTGTAGCCTCAGTTTCCTGTTAATAGCAGGAGCTGAGGTCGGTGTGTTCTTCTGCTGCTGTAGTCCGTCTGCTTCAAGGTCCATGTGTTCAGAGATGCTCTTCTGCAGACCTTGGTTGTAACAAGTGGTTATTTGAGTTACTGTTGCCTTTCTATCAGCTGCAACCAGTCTGGCCATTCTCCTCACTGACATCAACAAGGCATTTTCTCCCACAGGATATTTTCTCTTTTTCGGATCATTCTCTGTAAACACTAGAGATGGTTGTGAGTTATCCGCAGTAGATCAACCGTTTCTAGTTCAGTCAGCCCGTCTGGCACCAACAATCACATCACATTCAAAGTCACTTAAATCACCTTTCTTCCTCATTGTGATGCTTGGTTTGAACTTCAGCAGATAATCTTGACCATGTCTACATGCCTAAATGCATTGAGCTGCTGCCATGTGATTGGCTGATTAGAAATTTGCGTTAACCAGCAGGTATACCTAATAAAGTGGTGTGTGTGTGTGTGTGTTTGTGTATGTATGTATATACACATGTATCTGTATGTGTGTGTGTGTGTGTTTGTATATAGAATGTGTGTGTATATACTTGTTTCTGGATAATGCAGTATTGGTCAGGGTCAAACGTGGACTGTGAGTATCAGCGTCTAGTAATCCTACAGTGTCACAGCTGTTGTGTATATCAGGAAGAAACTGGCATCAGATGCTTCACAGAGTCTCAGTCTGTATTTGAGGTATGTTTGGTTTCTGTTCTGCAGGATGACAGCACAGGAGAGATGATCTTCGACGAGGTCTTCCATGCCTTGTCGAGGTGTCTGGCTGGTCTGGCTCAGCCATTTAAAGTCCCTGGAACGCATCAACTTTTCAAGCCTAAGATTTTCATCACCATCTTGGCATATTCGTCGATCATTGGCCTCACTTCCCATCAGGTCATTGCAGCAGCTTCCATGTCATGCTGTTACTGGGGTTTTACAGACGTTCTGAAGAGGCTGCAGGGCCTTGGAATGAATGATCTGAAATGAATGCCTTTTATCCTCTCTGGTTGAAAGTGTGTTCGACATCACTGTAGGATGTGGTCAGAGGTTTGCTCTGTGCAACCTGTAATCACACTCAACAGTGATCACTTGAACATCACTGCAGCAAGGTGAAAGGTAAACCACTGGAGGTCAGCAAAACCCAGATTTTCAAGGGGTGTTCAGTGGCTCTTTAAAGAGTAGTATCTAGTTACATTGTTTGAATGTAAGCATTTTAACTAGGCTTAAACTGAACTGAACTGAAGGTATGTTTCTTAAGTCTTTTAGGATAGTACTCATATTGCTTTCCATTTCAGTGGTTGTAGGATTCAGTAATTCAGTTGGATACTGGATTCAGATAAAATGCTGTTTGTAAAGGGATGCATTAATGTGTCCCTGTCCTTTGTTAAGTCTCAAGGACACACTACATTTCACAAAGCTTTAGTGAAATCAGCTTGTGCCTGCATCTTGTACACTGTATGTTTAATGTAGTAAAATAGATGCATTAATGTTTAAAAAAAAAAAGAAATATCTGTGCCCCAAGTATCTTAACTTAAGGGCACTTGTTAAGTGTGGAGCCCTGTTTCTATGTTTTGCATAAGGCTGCTGGAGATGGTGTTGCATTCCTCTGTCCTCTGACAGCCTTAAATCCCCCTGCAGGTTTTGGTGCAGGGCTGTCAGCTTGATAGAACAGACCTCGATGAGTTCCTGCATCACATCTACCAGCAGCTCAGAGCAGTGGAGAGCAACATCGCACAAGTCCTACATCAGCAGCACGAACAGGCAAGTGCTCATCAACGGGATTTACATTTGAAAATGTCTTATGAATATTTGAAAGATGCTGTTGATGAAACAGCAGACCTCATTTAAACAAAACATAACATAACATAACAACATAACACAACATAACATAACATAACATAACACAACATAACATTAAATTAATTGTAACAGTCGCAGTCTGTTATGGACATGCAGGTCATATTGCACTCAGTACTAGTAAAGATGACTTGGTCCTGTGATTAGTGTTTACCCATGCTAGCAGCGTTGCTCGAGGGGTGGCACTGTGTTCCATCCCTCTGTGTTGTAGTTGGCACTGTGTTCAGTGCCAATTACAACAGCACAGTTCGTTAAACAAAAGCAATCTAGCTCAAACATAACATTATAGCTATCACTAAGACGGAAGTTATGTGTAAAGACATTCGTATCGACTTTCTCCGGTCTCCTCCGGCGGACTTCAAAACAGCCTCTCTCGTTAACTGACTGCATGTTGCCAAGCTGTCACTCCGATCAAAACTGGCCAAAAGAAACGTGTCATTCATCTTTCAGCCTAGGTCCCACCCACGGAATAAAGCGGAACCGGAAGCAAAACTTTTAGATTTGCAAGCAAAACTTTAGGGTTTGCAAGCAAAAGTGTGGAAAGTTTCTCTCTCAAACCATTTTTTGACTGCTTAAAAAATAAACAAAAATAGCTCCATACTG
>JAVQJL010091637.1:0-12310 GCA_036024295.1 Nannoperca obscura
AGCAAGCACTAGGCGACAACGGCAAGGAAAAACTCCCTTTTAACAGGTAGAAACCTCGAGCAGAACCAGGCTGTAGGTGGGCGGTCATCTGCCTCGACCGGTTGGGTTGAAAGAAAAAAAGGGGGGGGGGGGCAGGAGAGAGAGAGCAGGAGGAAGGAGAACATATGGTTCCATACATTTGCTCTCCAGGCTAATGAGACAGATATTACACGACACACATGAATGCAGACAATTGACACAGTCAGAAAGAAGACGACAGACATGTCCTCATGAATTATAATAAAATAACCAAACCTGAACCTGGCTGGTGACTGGAGCTTTATGCAACAATTCATCCCAAACCTGACTGGAACCCGATACTTTACACATGGGGTTTTCGCACAACAGCAGAACACTATTACATCCATTTATTCATTTCTGGACACATTGTCAAGGTGAAATATTCCTCAGTTTGATTCTTTTAGTCCCACCCTGTAACCACAGCATGCACGATCAGAGGTCCAAAAAAGTACTTATAACTTTTTAAGACGCATGTAGTCAAATTTAATAAAAGCCGAGTTAGCAGGGAAGGACAGGGATGGATTTACAGTATGTCAGAATACTGACATTTCAGAAATAGCTGAGACTGACAGATGGAACCACGACTAACCCAAACAGCAGGATTCACTCTTAAGTATATAACAACTTATCAGGCCAACAGCTTCGTCAGAGCCGGCTGAAAGCCTCATCATTTCTGAGCAAATTGATGAAGAAACACAGGCCAGAGATGAAGGGGTCTTAGGACAGAGATACTGCCATTTCCATTGTGGATGGATGTTAAAAATAAACCTGGTCAATCGACCTTTAACATCAGTAATGTGTCTGTTGAGTAAACATAACATGAGAAAAAAAGGAAATGTGTGTGGAATGTAAAATCACAACTAAATAAATCTCATCGGTGTGTTTACTAATGCTGTTGGTTGTTGTGCATGTTGGTAAATAGGATGTGTGTGAAGTGAGAGCGAGAACAGGACATTAAAGGGGTACACAGTTTTAGGGTGTAAATGGACTGTAAATAAAGAGTTCCTTCACAGAGGCAAACCAAGAAACATTCAACATTATTACGAGGCAAGTTTCCCGTCATTAACATTGGCAGAGATGTGGATGTTTCCCTTCAAATTATCTACTGGTGATATGAATGAGGATCTTCAAACAAGTGAACAGGCATGTCAACCCATCAGTTAATGTGTCAGAAACAGAGCCTGCCTAATTCATTTAAATAGCATCTATAAACTCTGCTTGATGTTGTCACCTTGCTTGGCCAGTTAGCAGAAAAGGGGGAGTCGTTTTGAGGTTGAAAGTGTCAGTCTCACTAGTGAGTCTAAGCACGACATTGCTCTCGACATCATCTGCAAGCTGCTGCCTCCTCAGCATGATAGTTAACTGACACGTGCTGAAAGCAGTTTTTCAAATGCTTTTGGAGGAAATGTGTCTGGACTTGCATGTAGGAGCCTCAGTGGAAACCATCAGAGCCTCACACGAGCACTGACAAATGAGCAAAACAGATCTAATTAGCTTCCCACATGGATGAAGAGAACTGATTCAGACCGGAGAGTTCGACCAGTCAAAGCTGAGTTTGTAGAGTGGTTTGCCTCCATGGATGAGTTTGTTGACTTGGTTTAACTTTGTCACAGGAAAAAGAAATGTGCGTGACCCCAACCTTCATTCAGCTGCACAGGAGGAGGAGAAATAAGGACAACACACTTTAACATGTTCACTTTTATTGAATATTTATTTTGTTTTATGTTTCAGACCTCTGCTCATGTTTGTACATTAATTCTGAAGAATACTGAATTATTAAGTTGTCAGGACCTTATAAAAAAAGATACAATTTAGGACCGTTAAAAATGTAAGATTCTGGATGATAAAGGGAAACATAAATGACATGTGGTCACTGATGGTTTGAGTTGGTCTGAAGCTCTACTATCCCAGCACACAGCGCCTCAACAATCAACCAATCGTCTCAAATGAAATAAGTCTATATAAATTGACTTCAGGAGTCCTGTGAGATTAACTGCTGCAGCCCATTCCAATAAAAACAAATACTTTAAGATGTTTTACAACTCTTCACTTTAACTTAAATATAGAACTATAATTACCGCCCTGCATCAAGTTGCAGTCTGTCTACAGTCGCTGCAGGTATTAAAGGTATAAAGGGTATTTTTGGCTAAATGGAAGTTACCACCATATTGATGATACACATGTATGATTCCAGTGAATATACATAGTATCAGAGCTGTATTGGCTTAACAGGTACACGAGTACTTGATTACTATGTAAAGTTAGATTCTTATAGAGTATATAGCTACATATAATGTGCTGCTTTTGTTTTCTCCTGGCATTTTTAGATATGAAGCCTCTCTATGAACTGTAGGTGAGATTCACTCACTCATTCATCCATTCATTCACCAGATCATAATTAGCTAGCTGGGCTCCAATACATTTTTTGCAGTCAGGTGATTCAGATGACACTCGACATTCAGAATGAGGCAGGAAGTCTGCCGACGGAGAAAAGCTTTGTGTGTGTGTGAAATCTGGAATCACCCAATTCATTCTTAAATTTGGTCTAAAAACCTATTTTGAGGTCACAATGACCTTTGAGTCAAGTGACACCTATTCAGTGTCTGACCAACTGTGAAATATGATCACAATCTCCCCTTCTGTTCCTGAGTTATGGTGTTGAATAATGGCCTAAAGTGTTTTTACAGGACGTCACAGTGAAGTTAAACTATGACCTTTGGGGGAAAAAATGTCACCACTTCATCATTGCATCTCATTAAACATCTACGTGAAAGTTTGTCATAATTACCGCATCAATTCATCAGTTATGGCCAAAAACATGTTTGTCAGGGTCATTTTGAGATCAGTGACCTTTTGAGTCAAAAATGTCACCAATTCATTGTCCGACCAACTGTGAAATATGGTCATCAATGTTTGAGTTATGGCCAAAAACACGTTTTGTGAGGTCCTTGACCTTTGACGACTAACTTCTAATCAGTTCATCCTTGCGTCCAGGTGGACGTTTGTGCCAAATCTGAAGAAATTTCCTCAAGGTGTTCCTGACATATCGCATTCACAACAATGGGTTTTACGGATAATACTGCCTCCAGCCACGGCTATCACCGGCTAACATTCAACAAACAAAGACTAAGCTAAGAACTTTTCTGTTTGAACAAGTACAGATCACATGAGCACAGAACAACAGTGACTGCCCTGAATGTCAGCATCACACATGCAGTTGAGGCTTTGATGTATAAGTTGTCTTATACATCTGGGACAAGGCGCGAGGTCCCTGAAGACAGCTGATAGTGAGCGCCACACAGTGGCACTGACTGCTAATCCTAATGTGAGCTGAGATACTTCACATCCTGCCGCTGTCTACCTTCAACCCTCTGATACAGAGGTTTGGTCAACAGGTCTCCCGCAGGGCACAAGGTGAATATTAACTAAGCAGCATAAAAGGGTTCCACAGATTTGGACCACATTTTCTACATTTACCTTGCAAGACATGCAGTCTATGGAAGAGACCCCAACCCATTCACTGCCCCGTACATAGAAACACAAATCATACTTTATGTCTGCAAGATGTGTCTGTAAGGGACCGCGTGGATCATGCACGCCAACACGTGGACACGTCCATGTATGCAGACACCCAGTGCACTGTGAATAGAACCGGGTGTGCATCCATCTTGAAGTATGTCCCGTCCTGTAGACTGCTTCCCCTGTGAATCCAAGTATTGCATCTCATCCCATCAAAAATAAGGCTAAGTTCTTTTTTTCCATTTCTTGACATAATTCCTTTAATCCTGTGAATTAAGAGCACTCCATTGATTTACCATTGCACTCCTATAACATTCAGAGTCACAATGGACAGTCAAACAAAAAGGATCAAAAGTGATGCAGCAGGACCAGAGAAAGCTCCAGTTATCTACTAATTTTAACTACTGGAGCAAAGCTCAAACACAAATCTCTGCTACAACGGTGTACAACTTCATTCACACAGTAACCAAGTATCAGTACACAAGGTGTGGACCCAACACAATGAATTTGATACGGCTCACGTGAACATAGGGTTTGGATATTCCAAATTAGGCCTTATTCCAAATGTAGTATTTTCTGATTAAGACATGTGGGATGTAGTCTGTTGTCTTTATCAAAAAGTGGGCTGGCTGTGTCTTTCCATTTGTTTATATTTGTTTATAAAGGGCTAATATTTGACATCACCTATCGGCTGGAGAGTTGGAACACAGCCGCTGAACACAGTCAGGACTTCAGGTTCCTAGAATCAACACGGATCTGGAAAGACTGGTTTCATGTTCTTTACACTAGACAGTTGGAATGAATTGCAGTGCGTTTTATAGTCCAATGGGTCAATTCAACAATCTAGTCAAAACCCTGACTGATCTCAGCTGCGACTGTTTAAGCTTGTTTTTAATGACTTATTGTATTAGATTACTAATAATTTTTTTATTTTTTATCCTCTTCTTCTTTGTCCTATTCTTTTCTTATACGGTATTATTGTAATTATCATGAATGATATTGTACATAAAATGCCTTATTGATACACTTATGTACTCGTGTCTCTCATGAAAATGAGATCTCAATTTCAGTGGGTCTTACCTGATTAAATAAAGGTTCATATGTATGCAGCACACGGCCTCTTGCCTGTTGACGATCAGCTGTGCGTTTGCAAGGCTTGGGTAGTGATGCATGCACAAAAGAAAAGGCCGCATTTCTGCTGGGAAGGAGAAGCACACCTACATTTAAACATGATGAAAGAGCTGGATATCAACAGGTTCTTCCACATGAGCAAATCTCGCAATGCTAACCTTTTTAAGGTGGTTGAATGAATGAACGAGGGAGGCTGAGTTTGCACGGTTGAAAAACCCTTTTTTGATACAAAGAAGCAAAATGGCTGCTCCAGCCACTGCACTTGACCTGATAAACACCTGTTTGAGCACTGACCCCTGTCAAATGCACAGCTGCATGTAAATGGATGGAATGTAGATTTAGTTCCTAGTTTATTCTTAGTCACTACTTCACCAAGCTTCTAGTTCCACCGATTTAGTGAGGATGTCCAAATGAGTATTGCTGGGCCACTTTTCAGTGTGATTGTGCACTAAGTTCCAAACTGAGGACTCTGGTATAGTTTTTATGTTAGTACGATTCTGGAAACAAGTATGTGTCTGTTTTTAAAAGGTCTGTTGGCTGTGAACAGAAGTAAATTAATGACAAAAGATGTGAGAGCTCAAAACAAATTGTCAGCGCTAATCAGTCTTCAAGTCACGTAGAGGCAGGGATGTGCTTGGTTTCTGAGTCTGCTCTTTTTTCTCTCCAGCTGTTTTGGCTTCTAAGCACTTGACATTGCAAGAAGTCACTTGCCACCCATTTTTGACTGGCAAGCTACAACAGGACACGTCCTGATGTCAGGGTCATGTCCTTTCAAAATGTCTGTATAAGAGAAAAAGTGAGCTTTTGAACATATTGCTCCTCTGTAAGTAGCGATTGTGACCATTTAACTATTTAGGACAATATGAGATTGATATATGCCTATATGCCCTATCGTTTAGCTTACAACTAAGTTATTGTGGATCTACACTGTAGATTCAAGTTCAGCCCAGTTCTGGTGATTCAACCGATCCTATTAACATTGCCAAATGTATTGATGTTGGATTTGCCCCATGCCTATTATGAAAACGTGGGGTTCAGTGTCTTGCTCAAGGACACAAAGAAGCCAGGGATCAAACCCTGGGATTAATTGATTAAAAGACAACCCACTGTAGTTCCTTAGCCACAACCGCCCCGTTCTCAGGCTCATTAGATTTCTGAGGCCATCGTTCAGCTCAGAAGTGACTTCATTCATAAATGTTTTCTAATAATGACTCTGATCATTTTCTTTTTCCGTTCATGAAATCCGACAGAGAACAAAATAATCAGTTTCAGAAAGAAAGAATTAAGAAAGAAATTAACACGGAGATAACACAGCTGCTAAGATGTATAGATAGGAACTACTTTTAAATGATTATAAATTAGATTTTCAAAATGAAATAAAAGAAAATAAAACAGATAATTTGCCAACAAGTCCAATGCGATTTTAGTGATTATGTGTCAACACATTTAGATTTTTTATACAGTATTCAGTACAGTACAGACACCACACTGCTACGTGTCTCCATGGGATTGTTTAAACACGCCACTGTCCCATCTTCTTCTTATTATTATTCTTTTGACAGTAGAAGGGAGGGTCTAACAGGACGACCCTTCACTTCCAGGTCAAATTGAGCAGGTGACGCCCTGCTCTCAGTTTGAGTTTGCACTCCCTTGTGCACAAATCAAAGTGGCTTGACTTGCAGACCGAGTGGTGTTCTCAATAGTTTTGTGCTTTCTCAAATCTTTTGTTGTCAATATACTACCATAGCTCCTTACACTACCACACATAAACCACATTAAACCTTCAATTTCCTCCTGATCAAAGAATCAAGGACCTGATTCTCAGACCTTGCAATTACAAATAGTTTTTCAGACTGGAAATTCTTTCTGACTTGTTTAACAGAGTCTTCTTCTATCTCAGTAGCACTTTGTGATAATGATGCATTCAGACAGTGTTAGGAGGTGTTGCTGGGGTACTTTGCCTAAACCAACTCCAAACAATCAGAAACCAAGACCAAGAAACACAAGAGCTCAGAAGATCTGGAGAAGGAAGAAATGAAAATATTATATTATCTCACTAGTTGTTAATAGTTTTGTACTCTGTATCTGCAATTGGATTTGGTTCGAGGTTGTGATAACTGTGTTGACACTCCCTAGTGGCGGTTGATGGCGGCGCTCTGTAGCAGGTCTGTCTGGGTCTGTGTTGGGGGTCTGAAGGCTGTCTGGAAGCCTGGTGGTGGGGAGTGGAACTGGTTTGTGGGGGCTGGGTAGTGTGCCCCGCCAGCTCTGTGGTGGGGTGGCTGGATCCCAAAGGCGGAGCTGGACGGGGAATCCATTTCTGTGAGCGTCTGCAAGGACTTGAGCCAGTGTGGAGGATTGTCGTCTTGAAGAGAGTCCAGACTGTTGCCACTGGAGACTGGGATCCCTGCAGAGGAAAAGGCAACCAAACACTGAGATATAACATTTCACCATTTAAAATACTAATAAATAAATAGCATTCTGTTGTCATGGCATGATGGGATGATTTGTGATTTACCATTTTCATATTCCTCACATCCAAGATTAAACAAGTCAGTAATGTAGAACAAATACATCCACAAAGGATATATGAAGTTAAAGGCGTACTTAGCATTGCACTCATAACATAGTCAGTCACACAATAGACAGTTTTGAAAAAAAGATCAAAATCGATGCAGCAGAACTGGATATTTGTCAAAATCTGGTGCCTACGTTACCTACAATGCACCTTGAACGTTGACAGTTCCGTTGGAGACTTGGAAATAGACATTCTAACCTCCAGAGGTCTGATAAGCTCACTTCTTTGTGCACCCCCAGATTTCTTTCATTTTCTAACTTGTAGTTGCTAGCTCAACCGATGCTGACTCAAGTTACATCACTTGAGGTAATTTATTCTTCTTCTGGATCTATAAAAGGCTTTATACAACAACAGCAATACCACTTTCTGTCCACCTGATGATGTTAGCTAGCTGCTAACTTTGTTGTTTGGGGCTGGGTAGGCAGTGTACAGAAAAGATGAGAGCAGAGTTTGTAGGCTGTAACACCAAAACAATAAGCTAAAAGAGGCTTAAAAGCTGTTGCAGATAATTCCCTGTGGGATTTTACTACTAGTGACTCCTTTCACATTACACATAGATATTTGATTCATAATATATCAAAAAATATTTGTGGAGCTTGTGGAATGATTTTCATCCTGACTGGCCTGAGGGAGTCTGGCCACCCTGCGGTGGAAACTCATTTCAGTCATCTATATTTGCAGTCTCATTCTCTCGGTCATTACCCAAAGCTTGTATGTCAGAACTGGTAAATCAAAAGCTTTGCCTTCCAGCAAAGAACTGTGAGAAGCTTGCAGACGGCTACTCTAAGTGTCTGGTTCAAGTGGACCAATTAAAAGGCAATGTCACCAAATACTAACAGATTGTATTTAAAGTTTTGACCCAATGGAAATCTTTTCTAGTAAATTGAAGATAAAATAAGCATGAGCATAATTTCTTCCCAGTTGGAGGGGCTGTGCCTCAGGCCAGTGGGGAGGGAGTTGGATGGGGTTGGAGGAAATAGTGGACTGTGCTGCCACCTACAGAATACCATGTGCCTCTTACAGAGATGGAGGGGTGGAAATACACAGTATATTCACTTAACGACAAGACAAATATACTGCTGAACGAAAACAAATATTTGTGCATTCTACTGCCTCCCCTAGCTACAAACAAAGCTTCCCCATCCCCAAAATATTGGTCTCATCTACAACTAGAAATAAACATCACTCACACATAGAAACAAGGACACAACCTGTAGTTATGACCAAAATAAATTCAAAATACAAAATAATAAATGATTCTAAATAATTCATGACAGCAACAAAAAAATCTTAAATATGGATAAGATACTACTCAGTTCTGTGCAACTCTATTTAATGATTGGCTTTAATATTTATGGAACTACAGCTGTGGCTTTGAGTCTAAGCAATGATGAAACCAGATTATACTGTGTTCATTTCTTATGAATGGGTCAAAGGTAGGTTGGACTCATGGTCTGTAGAAATCATCCAACAACTGGTCCACAACACTTCCATGGGAGCAGCTATCCTCTCTGCTCAACCCCCTAACACCAGAGAACACCTCTGTTTCCCAGTCTGACCTGGAAGTAGACTAAAAACAGGATGAGTGCCTCAGAGCAACAGAACTGTAGAAGCCCTGTGTTAAATGTCCCTGCAAATCTGCATTTGGCACAGTGTGCTTTCAATTGTTAGGTTGTGGTAGAGAATGATTTAACATGGATATATTATGTGGATAATGACAAATGATCACAAGCCTTTGCATTTACCTGCTATTAATAAGTGTACTTGGTATCTTGATCTCAAAATGCAAATTAGGTACTGTAAGAAGGGATGCAAATAACTATTCATTTTTTATTGATTAATCGTCGTAAAATGTCACAGGTTTCCAAAGCTCAAGTTGACAACTCTAAAGAATTTCTCAATTTGTATATTCATATGAATATATTAATTATGAATCACTATGAGTCTAGGAGGAAGACTCATTTTTTCTTCTTTTTTTCTTTCACTGGTTGGTGATTATTTATTGATTATGTACCAACTGTTGTAGGTGTTTGGCAATGTAACTGTGGAAAAACACAAGGTCTGTAGGTGGTGGTTATATTCCAAGTTCATCAGCACTGCATAACTGCAATTTTCCAACATCTGAGCGTTGTGTAAACTTTGATCTTCACTAATAGCAGGTTTTTTATATCTGTTTATATCTGTGAATTGAGAATCTTACTACCTCCATATCCATTAAGATACTCTCTGAAATCAGCCAACAGCCTTTTGAAAGGTCATTATCATATTGTTAAATAACTCTGGTGCCCTTGAGCAGGATCTGGCTTCTACCTCTGATGATGGCTGGGTTCATCCAGCTGGCTGTGCCATCCCAGCAGAGGCTGTGAGAAACATTCCCAGAAACCCCCGGTGCCCCTGTGTGGTTGATGCTGGATGAGTAGGAGGATGACGATGAGGAAGACGAGGAGTTGGGCAGTCCTTCAAAGTTGATGTTGATGTTGGGTAACAGCGCTCTGAGTCCCTCCTGCCACTCTTTCACATTTATACTCTCTATACTTCTGTTTTCTGCATGGAAACAGGGAGAGGGGAGGCTCTTAGAAAAGTATGCCACTAGAAATACAGGGATAATGGTGTTAACCTAAAAAAACTAAACAAATTCTCTCACGCTCTATTAAGCACCAACTTAAATGTTCTTTTTGACAAACAGGTTAGGTGTGAAAGCACACTTAAATACAAATGTAAATCTTAACACAAGGTGGACTCTACGCTAGCAGACAACTCTGGACTTGGTGGTGAAAGTGAACGCCGGGCTGCTGGCGGCTGAACACGGCTTCTACAATCTGCTGTCTGACAACACAGCTAGAGTGTTGTAAATGTGTGTAAATGTAATGAGGACAGGAGTAGTAGTTGTAGGGTAGCTCAATTTACTGGAGAGCTAGGTGTAGCGTCACTTGGTTTGTGGGTCAACAAGGAACAAGAGCCTGTGCTGTAGGTGGAGCCACATGTCACTCTGTCACAAGGTTATTTATTAATAACTAGCACATGTGCCCATGACACTGGGGCAAAAAGGTGCAGATTTAGAGCCAGTAGGTATGGGTATTGTTTGTAATGTTTCAATAGTCAATGGAATCCCAGAGTTTCAGTACTGATACCAAAAAGATTTTAATATGAGAAATGTAAACATTTTTCAACAGAACTATTTTATTCATTAGCAACGTTCTTAAATGCTAAATGTTGTTGTACAATACTTTTGGCTAAATAAAATGGTTTTGATTTGGAAAATGTATTTTATTTGAATCAGGAACAATCTGATCAAAGAATAAATAAAAAGATGATGAATCTGACCAGACAGCCGATGATATTGATTAGTTATTGATATTCTGTGCTAGGGACGCATGTCTAAAAACAGCCCTAGGAACAAGTTATAAATATATTTCAATGTGGCCACTGTAATCTCCAAACATCGTACACAAAGTTACCCCACAACTGTCTTTCTATCTGTGTGGAAAAGACTAAAGCGGTCCACTGACATTCAGTCGCTAAATAGTAGGGACGTCTAGTCTTTTCCATCACTGAACAATAATTTGAATTCATATTATGTGCTGAAACAATCTAATGATTACATCAACTTTTCCACACTGTATCCAGGTCAGTCTGATCTGAGATCTGACTGAGGCAGAGCAGTGGGCTAATTATTGAACTTCCATATTTTCTCCTGCTGCCCAAAAGCAGTACTTCAGTGCTGTGGTTGAGAGCTGGAATCATTTAGACCTCTGTCTAATGAGACATTGCAGACAGTAGACCTCATGAGGGTGACAGCCTTTCCAGTTACCATGGCTCTATGAATAATAAATACTAATTGGCAGGATGATTGTTAGTTGACCTACCCACAGCTCGCTTCCTACAAGATGACTAAGGCATACAAGAGACTATGGAAATGCAACAAAGTATTATTTATTACAACTTGTCTTGATATGTTGTAACAATAGCCATTACTTTAAGTCTAAGGAAGATTCCATTCATTATATTAAATACTTTTAATTAAATACTGTCACGCACTAACCCCCAAAACATGAGTGATTAAGAGGAAACACTCCTCCCTCAGAATACCCCTGTAATCCTTGTTTGCCCTTACTAAGCCCTTTTTTCATTTTAATCAGGCTATCAGACAGGGAAGCATGGCTGGCATTAACATCATCACCTACTGTATGTTTCCATTTGCATTCCCAGATAAACAAGTGCCACCATGTTTAATTCATGAGGCTGAGAGCTGCCTTCAAAATCAATTTTTACCAAGTTATCCAACGCCACTCCTTTACAAGGTAGAATTATTCACCACTGAATTAGCTATTGGTTTTTATGACTGCTATCAGATGAAGGTTGTCTGCCAATGCAACATTATCTTCTTCAACTAGAGTTATTTAACCACCATCATCCTATGTTTAAACACTGCACACTTACAGTGGCATGCAAAAGTTTGGGCACCCCTGGTCATTTTCAAGATTTTCCTTTATAAATCATTGGTTGTTCGGATCAGCAATTTCAGTTAAATATATCATATAGCAGAAAAACAGTGATATTTGAGAAGTGAAATTAAATGTATAGGATTTACAGAAAGTGTGCAATGATTACTTAAACAAAAGTAGGCAGGTGCATAAATGTAGGCACCCTTGTTGTTTTATTGATTTGAATACCTTTAACATTAATTATCGGAACACATTTGTTTGTTCAGCTCATTTACCCTTGACCTACATACACAGGTGAAGCCAATCATGACAAAGGGTATTTAAGGTGCATCTTCTCTGAAGAGTGGCAACATAGGAGCCTCAAAACAACTGTCAAATGACCTGAAAACAAAGACTGTTCAACTTCATGGTTTAAGGTAAGGATACAAAAAGTTAGCTCAGAGATTTCAGCTGTCAGTTTCCAAATGGAAGACCACAGGCACAGTTCTAGTTAAAGCCCGGAGTGGCAGGCCAAGAAAAATCTCAGATAGGCAGAGGCGAAGGATGGTGAGAACAGTCAAACTCAACCCACAGACCAGCT
>JAVQJL010091639.1:0-35934 GCA_036024295.1 Nannoperca obscura
TGATTAGTGAGCCAGTGTCTCATAAACAGTGCACTAGCCTGTTCGCTAGCTAGCGCCGGCTCAAAGCAAGCCCCTGTTACATTCATGTCAGTTACTGCCGAATGTGAAGAGCACAAACATACACCCACACACGACCTGCACCATTTACGGCTTTTATTTTTAAAATAAACCTGCCGTTGCTGCTGACGCCGGCCCGGACCATAGCCTCGGGACGGGCCAGCAGTAGCCTCTCCACGGCTGCGGCCACCCTCTGCCGGCGGGAACACTGGCCCGCGGCCCAGCTGGACTTCACCCGCGGCGTAGGAGGCCCCCCCGGGCCGAGCCCTGCGTGCCTCTGGGTTGCGGCGTGGTGGACGGGGTTGCGGCTGACGCCGCGACTGGGGCTGCCGTGGCTGCTGTGGACGGAGGAGACCTCCCAGATGTTCCGATGCCCTCTGGGACGCCTCCAAACGCCTGACCATCCCTTGGATGTCAGGGCCGAAGAGAGAAGTGGGAGAGAGGGGCATATTTAGAAGCAGGCGCTGTTCCCTCTCTCTCAGGGAGGATAGGCCCAGCCAGAGGTGCCTGTATCCCACCTGCGACGCACACATCATCCGGCCCCCGTCTATAGCCAGCGCCTGGGACATGCGCAGGAAGGCAGCGGCCGATGTCTGGACCTCCAACACCTCCTCAGCCGACAGTTGAGCGCGCTGATGGGTGAGCCGGTCAAGGGAGCCAGCCAAAAACGCCATATTGTTTGCCAGAGCGACCACCTGGGACGCCCCGGAAAAACAACGGTCGAAGAACCCAGCCGTCGTCCGGTCCCGGTCTGATGGAAGACGCGGACGTCCCTCACCGGGCCAAAAGGCGGCCGACGGGACGAGGCAGACCCGAACGTCGTCCTCGATAGGCGGCACCCCTCCGGACCAGTCCCATCCCTCCACCGTGGCATACGGGCCGTAGGCCGTTGCCGGAGGTCTGGCCCGTAGAGGGGCCTCCCACTCCTTCTGGGCTAGGGCGAAGATAGGCGCCATACGTTGGACGACGACACAGGGCCGGGACCTAGTATGCGGCTGGCCCCGCAGCCCGATCGTGAAATCCGGGACCCGGGCCGGTGGTTGAGGTGGGAGAGGAGAAGCCATCCTTACGGCAGCCGCTGCAAACAGCGCCGGCATGTCATCCAGCGGATACCTGTGGTCTGGCGGCGGTGCTACCTCCTCCTCAGCCTCCTCCCTGAACAACTCGGCCGGGTCTTCATCCTCATACACCCGGCGGTCATCTTCCTCGTCGTATTCTGCCCACGACTTGGGCGCCGCCGGGGCCTCCCCTGCTGCCGGCACCTGGCCGGCACGTAGGGAGCAGGCAACATTCAGAAATCCAGCCCTGCGCTCACGCTCCTCCCTGGGGAGCGCGAGGCAGTCCGGACAGGAGTCAGCCTCCACCTGGTGACGTTGCCCTAAGCAAATGAAACAGGTCGCATGTGGATCCGTCAACGGCATGACGGCTGCACATGCGAAACATGGTTTGCTACTCATTTATCCAAATCCTATTCTGTGAACCAAGAAGTACACCAGCGACACCCGATGGTGACTAGTTTCGCTGTCGAACTTTCCTGACAACAGGTTGCTGAGTAAAAAAGGGGAGGAGGATACTACCCCCTGATTGGTGGATGAGTACATTGAACTTTGACTCAGGTGTCGAGGCGGAGCCTCGAGGGGATAACCAATAGCAAAGCCCGTTAGAGTACAGAGATATCCTGGAAGAAAACCTCTTCCAGAGTGCTCAGGACCTCAGACTGGGCCAAAGGTTCACCTTCCAACAAGACAATGACCCTAAGCACACAGCTAAAATAAAAAAAGGAGTGGCTTTAGAACAACTCTGTGATCATTCTTGACTGGCCCAGCCAGAGCCCTGACCTAAACCCAACTGAGCATCTCTGGAGAGACCTGAAAATGGCGTCCACCAACGTTCACCATCCAACCTGACGGAACTGGAGAGGATCTGCAAGGAAGAATGTCAGAGGATCCCTAAATCCAGGTGTGAACAACTTGTTGCATCATTCCCAAGAAGACTCATGGCTGTACGAGCTCAAAAGGCTGCTTCTACTCAATACTGAGCAAATGGTCTGAATACTTGTGACCATGTGATATTTCAGTTTTTCTTTTTTAATAAATTTGCAAAGATGGGGTTCTGAGTGACATTAATGAGAAATAAAATGAACTTTTTTGATTTTAGCAAATGGCTACAATAAAACAAGGAGTGAAAAATTTGAAAGGGTCTGAATACTTTCCGTACCCACGGTATATGTATAAATATATATTAATTTAGATAAAGATAGCTATAGATATATAAATTGAAACTGGCTTTACATCTCCCACCTCAACTATAATTGTTTATTATTGGTATTATAATTGAACTTCTGCATAACCCACGTTATTAACTTTACCAGTGTAAACTGTTACATGTGAAATAACTATTTTAAGATGCTGACACTGCTTTCTGCAGACATAACACACTTCATCACTCAGTATCGTTCCCTCGAGTGCAATCCTTGTATTTGATTTAACTGTTTCTTTATTTGTGATTCGTTTTTGTCTCAATACACTTGAATATACCTTTTCTTTTAGTTTGTTGATAATGTAGCATGGTGCCATTCAGGCGGAAATTCCCTAAAACAAGGAGGCTATTGTAGTAAAATGTGAAAGGGTGGGGTGGGATACTCGGATTGTGCAATGAATATGATGGAAAACAGAATGGTTACTTCTTCATATTGGAGGCTGTGGGGGGAAAAAATCAAAAACAAAATTAGACACTCATAATGGCTTCAGCTCCCATAACATTGGAAATATTTCTTCATTACTTTTATCTGTTAATTCTATTTTTATGTCTCAATACACTTGAATATACGTTTTCTTTGTTTGTTTATGCAACATGATGTGAGTGTAGTATGCCTGTACTGTTAACCAGTTATAATTACTATAGCATAGTAAACTTCTATAGCTCTACTTTCTATGTTATGTGGAATATAATGTAACAACTTACTGTAGGCTAATGTTTAATGTTCTTGGGTGTGTAGTTGTTTTAAAGGGTGAAAAGTCAACATTCTTCTGGGTCAACACCAGTGTTGCTTTACTGGTGTACAGATTAAAGTTAATCATGCGATCGGCTGCTCGCTGGCTGGTTGTACAGTCTTTAACTGTCTTTCTTATCGTTTTACTGCCACGTCAAATGATTGTAAACACTCACGCACGCAAAAACAACGTCGCACCACTGCTTTGGGCATGGAGGCATGGGCAGTGAGTGTAAATGTCCTCCACTGGGTGGCGCTACAACGCTGTCTGAATGTGGCGCCCGGGCAGCACCAGATTCGTGTTGTTTTCTGCCGCTTTAAAGACAGAAAAGACTACGTTTGTAAGCTGCATGTGTAGTTTCGGGTGGCACACTGGGCTGATGGGAAAGTGAGGGGGGGGGAGTAAAAAAAACTAATGGACAACATTGCAGCAATGTGTGTAAAACCACACACACACACACACAGGCTGAGGAACACCTCTAGGGGGACTCATGCGTTCACGAATGGGAATGTAGTTTGTGTGAGATCGTATAAATGTATTTGTGTGTGTGTGTGTGTGTGTGTGTGTGGGAGAGAGAGAGAGAGAGAGAGAGAGAGAGAGAGAGTCGGAGAGGTCAAGGTGGTGGGAATGTGCTGTAGCTCTGGCTGCGAGAAGTGAATGTTGCCCTGTCGATTCCGCAGTCCCCCCCCCACCACCACCACCTCCCGCTTCCCTCTGAGCCAGAACCCCCCTTTTTTTTTTCCACGCGGACGGACCCGCGTCTGAAGCGCGCGACGGCGGCTGCGTGAAGAGCGAAGAGCGGCGCTGAGCCGGAGCTCCACTGCGGTGTTACAGTTACTCCTGTAACGAGGATGCCCAATGGTGAGTCTCTCGTGAGCGTTCCCGCGGCTGTGTTGGGCAACTGCTCTGCGCGAATGTTAATTTGTTGCAGGCTGGCTGAACTGAAACGCAGCGAGAGGGACACAGCAGTCGGGGGGGGGGGGGGTGGGGAATGCCAACAGCTGACTTGTATTGCTACTACAGTGTTTTGCTGTGATGATTGCGGCGGCGTTGAGGAGCCCGGACTGTTCTGCAGGACTGTACACGCTGAAGCAGTGGTCCTTAATGCAGGCAATTCATTTAGATTTTTTTTTTTTAAACGTTAATTCGCGATTAAGAGGCAAATCAACTGGTTTACAGTTTGCATCCCCGGCCCACAGCATTTCCACCGACATCCCCTCGTCCAGTGACCCGCTTGGAGTCTAAACATAATGACGTACACGTTTATATCGAGGGAGACGGGGCCCGGTGTGTAGCCTATGTGGACCCCGTTGTCGCTGTGCATTAGTGCTGTAAGACGGACAGCACATCCCGGCCATATCAGGAGACCCACGGCCAAGGCTGAAGTTGCCCGACGGAATGTTTTCCTCCGGATAAGTTGGTAAACGCGGTGATTTGTGTCGAGGTGCACTTTCTTCTGCAGCCGACAGAGTCCGGGCTGACTTGTGGCTCGGCGCCTCCGTGTGTAAGTGCGCTGTAAGAGGCTTCGTTTGTATAGAACGCGGGCAGCCGTCGGCTTCGCCTGTTAGGCTACGCGAGCGTCCTGTTATGTAACGCTCTTCGGCCGACTGCCCGCATCGGCGACAGCCTGGGCCCGCACGTGCAATTTGCTAAACATGTTCTCTAACATCAGACCTTGGTCAGCGACGGCGACAGGACGGCTGCTGCTCAGTGTCGCGTGGAAGAAAAGCAAGATGCTGTTAGTTTACCCTGTAATGAAATGGAAGCGAGCGCATAAGCACATTCTGCGTTCATGCCTGCAGGACGTCAGGAGTGGCAGGAGTCAAATCGGCCCGTATGTGGCACATATTCTAATCGCATTCTATGGCAGATGCATGCATGCACATATAGTATTACATAAGAGCCGCGTGCCGCTGCCTGACCTGTCGTAAATGTATCAAAGGTGAATCGAGGACTAAGGTTATTCCTGCAGGAAGCCTGCAAGCACGGAGGGGACTACTTTGCATGATCCCAAAGTGGGTCCCATATTAAATAGATGATATCAATAAGAAATAATAGTTGGGGTTGGTTATTACGAGATCACTATCATAAGGCGTTTAAATAATTATAGCTATCAAGGAAAATGTTTTCAAAGCAGGAACACGTTTGTAAGGGTGTTATCTATAATAACAAAATATGTATTTTAGACACAATAAATAAACCGCACTGCATTTTTGAAACCACTCTTTCAATTCGGTTTTTGTGTGTGTGGTGGTTGAGCAACTCACATTACAAGCCGCTGCAGATTATAAACACGGCCATGTGTGCCGTTCATGTGTGCTCTTCCCTCTGTTTGTTTCAGCTCAGTCAGCCTGGCAGAGATTTGCTTATTAAGTTTAGAGGTTAGCAGTGTCCTTGACATGTGCTGCCAGAAGCCAGCTATAGTGAGTCATCAAAGATAATGGGGGAAGCATGGACAATTTAATCTGGACTGGAGAGCTCTTGATCTCTGATGGTGCACACTCAGTAGGCCTTTGTTGTCAAATAGAGCACACCCATCCCTGCCCACTCAAGATGTTAGGGGCCGATTGCAGTGATAGAGCACAGCAGTGCTACCCCACCAAGAAGAGTTGTTAGTCTCCTCCACCCCCCCCCCCCCATGTTCAAAATTCCAGGAATCAGTGGAGAGTTTGTCGAAATGGGACTGTGTTTAACTTTGCAGTGTGATGACAAAATTGACCAGTGCCACCTGCTGCATGAGGCGATAATTGGAGGAGATTTTGCTGTCACAATCCAGTGTTTTGTAAACTAAACAGCAGATCATTTCCATGGAAATGCTGTTTCTGGCCGGTGGGGGAAGGTGATGAGTGAGAGTGGAACAGACAGAACAAACGTTCTGCCAGATAACCATACTCAAAGACATAAACGCAAACGCATCAATGGAGCCCATCAACAGATGCGATGCGACGAATGTGTTTCTCTTCACGTATCCGTAATGATCTTGATTCTCGGGTGATATTTCTTCAGGTGGTGTTCATCATGTGTATTGCTTGTGTGTTTTCACAGGAAAACAGGTGGTCTATAGAGGCGCTAGGTGGTGTATATTGCTGACACACTGACAACAAAGAAAGTCGGCTGAAACACAGACACACCTCTGATGCCTCTGGCCAGTCTGAGCTCATGGTGTGTGCTCGCTGGGATAAACTAGTGGCCTGGCCAAAGAGCGCAGTGTTGCTACACACAATCAAGCCCACACAGGTGAGAGGATCCTCGGGTCTCTATACCAGTATCTCTTAAACTGACGTTTTGCATGTGTGATGTTTAGATTAAATGCCCTAACTTCAGCACTGTTTTATGCAAAGTTTTTCAGTCTGTATGTTCTGTTAACCCCTCTGTGTGTTGTCTAGGATGTCGTGGGCAAGAGGCCTCTTCGTAGGCAGAGTGGATGAGCGAAAGACAGCATGGGGAGAGCGCAATGGCAAAAAGAGGAAGGAGAGCTCGTCGCTGTGCAACCCACACTACATGAGCTGCCTGAGGGACCCCGAGGACCTGGAGCTCCCTAGTGCGGCCCCCCAGCATTACCACTGCAGAGCGGGCACTAGTGGGGGCAGCTTTGGCTTGCGCTGTGGTTGGCAGGAGGACCACTATGGGAAGAGGATGGGTGGCGGTGGGGATCTGGGTCTAAAGGCTGTGGACCTGGGCTTTGAAGATGGTGAGCTAAAGGGCAGGAAAGAGGAGGAAGTAGGGGATTTAGCAGAGGGCAGCTGCAAGACGATGACTGCAGCAGACTGCTGGATGCGGGTTATGTGGGTTTTCCAATCCAAGAAATTTCAGTCCGCCAAACTGGAGCGTCTCTACCAGCGCTACTTCTTCAGGCTCAACCAGAGCTCTCTGACCATGCTGATGGGGGTGCTGGTGGTGGTGTGTGGGGTGATGCTGGCCTTCCACTGCATCCACACGACCCCCGACGTGGCCTATGTCTCAGTACTCTCTGTGGCCATGGCTCTCTTCCTGGCCATGATGGTGGTGTGCAACCGCAACGGCTTCCACCAGGATTACATGTGGATTGTGAGCTACCTCGTGATCGGGGTGCTGATTGTAGTGCAGGTTTTTGGGGTGCTGATGATGTACCCCCCCAGTGCCTCGGAGGGCATCTGGTGGACGGTCTTCTTCATCTACATTATCTACACGCTGCTGCCAGTCAGAATGAGAGCTGCTGTGGTTAGTGGAGCTGTGCTGTCCACCATACACGTAGTGACCGCCTGGCAGCTCAACCAAGAACACAAGTTCATTTTCAAACAGGTACGTGAATGCAGGATTAATACAGAACAATAAATCAGGTCTGAAAAAGTAAGTTTGTGTTAGCTGTTGGCGATATTGATAATATTATATCCTCTATAGTTATTTTTTTGTATTTTCATATCAACAGATTAACCGATTGATAGATTGACAGATTGATTGATTCTTTTTTGAGTCACAATTTAATTAAGCTTTTGCAGGTATGTGAGTTTAAATGTTTCATATGTCTTTGGGCTTTGGACTGTCAGTCAGACAAAACAAGGCATTTGAGAATGTCACCTTGCCTCTGGGAACATTTATCACAAATGTCTGACATTTTATTGACAAAACAACAAATCAAGAAAATAAATGCCACATTCATTGATAATGAAAATAATCGTGAATTGCAGCCCTAATAGTAATATTATACATTTACTAGAAATTCAGTTGAGAAAGTATTTAAAGATAAAATAATACATGAAGATGATGTACACTAAACATCTGGCAAAATAAGATACTTATGCTCTGTGATTTTCAACATTGCCCACGATGGTTTGATACAACCAGAGATGTAAAGTGATACAAAAGATTTGGCAAATCTCTTACTACTAAATAAAATACTCAAATGCCCATATCTAGTACAGTATACAGTACGTACAGTAAAAGTGGCTGTAATTGTTCCTCCTGTTTGAGCTAGATGCCTCTTAAAGCAATTTCAGTCTAAGTAGTGTGGACAAAATCAACATTGTTCGATTTTGGGCAAAAATGCATTTGAAAATTCAGCCCAAGTTAATTGTGTGAAATTGTAAAGAGAATTTTGTGCGAAAAAGACCCTAATTTTGGAAGATTCACACTTGATTTGTCAAAGTCAGACTGCATACGCCTCTTATCAGTTTTGAGTCCTGAACAGGAGGAATAACAGAGGGCCATAACTCTTTTACTGAACATTTGGGAATGCAAGGATTGTTTTAAGAAAAATATTAATCTATCTTTTAATAGTTGCAGTGACGGCCTTTACATTCACACTTTGAAACTGAACTTATAATTAACAGATCTGTTTTTGTTGTAAAATGTCCTTTTTGGATCATCTCTGGAAATGTAACGGGACATTTATATTCATGAGAAAAAAGGACACATTTTTCAGACTCGTGCTAGTCATGGCCCACTATTATCACCACACAATTGAGCACAATGTTGTTACTGTATTCACAAGTGGAAACGCCCTACTTTCTCTTCCCATCAATATAGGACAAACATTGTACAGACTCCTCAACCACTTTTCCATGTCAAAGGTGCCGTACTAAAAGTAGATGGTGCCGTAGATCTCGGCAGTTTTTCAAATGAGATTTTTAATGAGCCTATGTTTTGTGCTGTAGGGCAGCTATTGGCAGCTCTGTTGGGGTTTGTGGAAGGTCATCTGGGTTGAATGAGCCCGTTTAGCTGCATTGTGGAGGAATATCATGATAATGTAGCGTGGTGCCATTCAGGCCGCAATTCCCTAAAACAAGGAGGCTATTGTAGTAAAATGTGAAAGGGTGGGGTGGGATACTCGGATTGTGCAATGAATTTGATGGAAAACAGAATGATTACTTCTTCATATTGGAGGCTGTGGAAAAAAATAAAAACAAAATTAGACACTCATAATGGCTTCAGCTCCCATAACATTGGAAATGTTTCTTCATTACTTTTGTCTAATTCTATTTTTATGTGCTGTCAGATCCTCATAGTTTTTCTCCTAATGTTCAATGTGTTTATAAGAAGCACACTGTGTCAGATTGTGCTTTTAAATTGTATTTAGGTATTCAATTGATAAACCTCCAAAACAATTGAATGACCTTTTGTAAGGCTCCAAAAAAAACATTATTTTCATTTACAGTTAATCTGTTCACTATTTTTACAATTAATTGATAAGTTGATTATTTCATAATCAAAAGTAATAATGAAAGAAAACCAGTCCCAATTCTTTTTGTCCCACCAACAGTCGAAACCCTCAAGCCTTTAAATGTGCAGTCATATGAAAAAGAGAAAAGGGGCAAATCATGCTATAAAATGTTTTCTGTTGATCTAGCATTAAATAATTATAAATTCTTAAAAATTTTGTTTTTTAACTGTTGTCCAGTCATGTTCGTTGATACAATTGGCCATTTTCACTGGAGACATTTTGACATGTCACAGTAAAAGCACAGGTGTAAATGATGAAATAAATGATGGCTGGATTCCATTCAGCTGCTTCCGTTTCAGGATTTAATTGGTGCCAATTCAGTATGGACAGACTGTTTCAGAGGCCTTTTCATATTCACATGAAAGACAGAAACGTGACAAACTTGCATACACATTCTTTTCCCCTGTATGAAGTGGTCAAGACAACAAATTTGGGCACAAAATAACTCCCAAAACACGTATGGGTTGAACTCTGAAGAGACATGTTATTGGTTTTCTCTACCAACCATCGCTATTAAGCAACCTGATGAATGTGGAGCCACTCTGAATAAGGCAATATTGACATAACTCTACTGGTCCAGTGAGCTTGTGTGTTAAGTGCACATGCCCCAGACTAGACAGGGTGACGACAGGACATTGGTCTGTTGCCTCTGTGTACTCCAGCCCTGGTTGGTTGCATTGGTGTTCTCATGATGGACTGCTGCCCTACCTGAGGGCTTGGACACAACACAATACATTTCAGTTCTCTGAGCAATCAATGCTGGGACATGGGCCCTTGCACTGTTTGGCCAGAGGCTTGCTCTATCTCATAGGCTTTTAATAGAGCTGGAGGAAAGGACATCAGGTTTGCTTGGGATTGTGTATTGCTGTCATTAACCATATCACACTAATCTGTACATAAATCTTTTTAAATTAAGAGGAATTTCAGGGTGATTTCTTTGTTTTCTCCTTCAAGGAAATAGCAGCACAGTGTGTCATTTATTTATCCATCAGTCTGGCTTCAAGCTACTCACAGTTTGTATGAATACAGTAGGACTACATTCAGTCTGTCACACCTGTTTCACATATGTACGCTCAGACGAATTCTGTGGCTCCTGGCGTTACATGGCCAGACTCTCAGATTTTTTCTTCTGGGACCTCATCATCCTCTAGCCCTTTCTGTGTCCCTGCCTTGTGTTTCCCTTATTTGTATTTTCCCTGCGGAGACGTTCGTGCAGGATCAGAGCTGAGAAGATGTGAGACCGATGATGGCTAGGACAAAAGGGGTCTTTGTGACGGACCTCCACGATGAAGCAGGGGGGGGATTACAGTGGTGACAAGGGGACGACCAGGGATGGAGAGTGTGAAGTAATGCTTAGCTGACGCACCCAGCTGTCAGAGCTGTCTCTTTTCTCTTTTTTCTCCCTCCACTTTTCTCCCTCTTTCTCTCTGAGTCATATTTCCATTCTCACAAAATACCCCTCAGATGGAGTGCCCTTTTGTTTCACAACGGGCTGAGATTGAGCTCCCGCTACTCATGGGGATTGTTTCCATAGATCTCCATGTTTCACAGCTCTGCTCTGAAGGGCCTCCTCTGAAAACTACAGAGAGATGAAGGTATAACTGCTCTCAGGATGAAGCAAGCTACACTGCTGCTGTTCATTTGAAGTGGCTCCACTATCCTACAGGAACAGGGTTCAGAGGGACCTCATTCATTCTTACAGGTGGCGTCTGGTTACAATTAAAGATTTTGACTTCAACAGGATTAACTAGGGCTGTACTCAAGTCCTGATCTTCATGTCCTCAATGGTAACTGCCACCCTGAACACGCACCCCAAGTGGAAAGACATCAAACTCTTATTTTTAGCATGTAACATTTAATTTCTATGATTACATTTTTTTCTCAGATACCATTAACACTGCTTTCCTTTAATGTTTTCTTTTTTTGGGGACTCAGAACTGCTTGACTTGTCTTGACTACAGCCCTAAAAGAAGTATATTAGTATCATAAATCTGGTTCACAATTTTTGCTCGTTTTGGACATGCATCAAGTAGGCTTGACAAGAAATCATTGAAATGGTTCTTTTTCACAGAAACAAATCAGCATGAACTTTTTCTTTGCCTACTTGCTGGCCTATCTTTGGTCGGTGTCTCAGATTTTCAAGCTGGAAAAACATGGCAGCTGTTCATGAAACATGCAGTTCTTTCCTGGTTTATCACAATATCACACTTCACCAAAATGTCTTGGCAGTGGAATTATGATGTCGGGATAATGTATGTGTACATTCAGTCACAATACAAACATAATATAGTTGAATCAGGAACTAGCTATCAGATATTTTAGCATCTTATAATTTATTTTCTTTGTGTAATTACTTGAAAGTAGATGACATATCCTGTTGTTGTTGTTGAAAAGTCTGAATGGATATTTTGTTGGATTGAAGTCCCTCCGGCGCTACAACTTGGCCTCAGAAGGGTCAATTTATTATTTCCTCGTCTTCACTTCTGCTTACTGGGATTTAGCATGCTTCATCCCTTTAACTGCATTTGGTTTAAAAAGTGTGCTGCGGGCTGCTCTGACAGCTGACACTGTAGAAGCTGCTTTAATTCCAAGTTTTGACAGTTGGCTGATGACCAGCGGCCTTTCAATTGAAAGAAGCTGCTAAATTCCTTTTATTCTGTTGACGACATCACTTTTTGTTGTTGTGTTGGGTTGTCTGACATCGTGGGACATGAATGCACCACACTGAGCCAGCGGCGCAGAGTGGTTTGCGTTCCACTCGCCTCGTGTGTAGCCTTTAATGTAAACACGTAATAATCCTAATCAGATTATCAGTATCTGACTTTTTATCACTAACTGCATTCTCAACATGTTGGCTGGGAAGAAAAAGAATCAAGTGAGATTTTACAGATTCACCTAAATGCCAAATTTAAAAGAGCCCTCAGTAGAAAATGCCCTGTCGCATTGGTCTACTTTTGTCCAGTCACCTGAGTTATGATTTCACCTCATGGCGCCGAGCATTCGGACTGTGGCTGGATATGTTCGAGCCAGTGCACACACGAGCACGCACAGAAATATGCATCACATTGTCCAAAACAGATTCATTTGGCCCTCAGAGTGCTTCCCTTTGAGAGACCACCTGTCCCTCGTGTTTTTGTTATGTCATTCTCTCCTGTGGGTAGATGAGGCAAGAGCTAACTTTTACATGATTGGCATTCGGTGCTATGCAGAGACGTTTAGCGTTGATATATGTATTTCCACAGCTTAAGTATGAACAGCTGTGCATCCATACGCATATATGTCTTAAGGGGGATTATGTGATTTACCGTGCCATTGTTTAGTTGTATAAGAACCAGCCGACGTGCAAGATGTCATACGTGGATTAACAAGGAACTAAACAGTTGTTATTTTGTGTGCAGCAGGATATATTCGGATAACCAAATCCCAAATGGAGTCCTCTGAAGAGGAGCTATTGACAGACAGGTCAAAAAAAGTCTGTGCGGTTGTTGTTGTGTGCTGATCCGGCACTAGAGGAAAAACCTGTTCCTTTGGCAGATTGTTATGGGGTCAGCAAATGTGGGACTCGTGGAAACATACTGATCCCTCTGCTTAATACCGGTGGAAAAGATACCAATCAATGAAAATGTCACAGGCATGACAGAGGCGTGCATAATGCATTTAGGCCAGAACATTGGTGTTATGTAAGAAAAACCTGAAAGCAACCACACAGGCTACTTTAACCTTCATGCAATTATTTGTGATGTTTGCTTGGAAAGTATGACACTCACTGCGTTTGACACTCACATGTGCTGTAGGCTAATTCACTAAAAGAAAATGTGCCTTGTTCGCTCCTTATCTTTATTATCACTCTGAATGTTCAAGATATAGTTTTAGTTTTTGTTAACTATATCACAGTTAACTGAGTTTTGATACAGATACCAAAACACCTTTTTTATGCTTTAGTTTGAGGAATAAAAACAAAACCCTTAAGCTTCAGCTGTAATAAAAAACTTAAATTAGCTGTATTAGATCAAATAAGTTAAAACGTTTATTTCTCATTTGCCAATTTAGACCAGGAGATTCAATAAATGGTCAAAAAATAAGTAAACAAGACTAAGAATCATGCAGTTGATGCCAACATTTAACCCTTGAAACTCTAAGATACTTGATGCTACTTACACATTTTGGTCAGCACTCAGTAACTTTGATTCCCAGCGCTACTTATTTTGAGTAAATCCGGTGTCCAGTGTACACACGTTATGTACACCCACATATCCACACAGGCCCCGAGAAGTGAAGTGTGTGATCTGTGTCTGTCTGCGTGAGCTGCATGGATCAGAGCAGCTCATTTGGCTGCTATCAAATGGTGAGAATCCATCATCAGGTACTGTGGGTGCCAAACAATGCAACCGGCTCAAATAATAGACCCCCCCCCTTACTCCCAACCCCTTCCCCTTTCAGAAAGGGAGAGAGCTTGTGACTTATCCACTTATTGTATTACAACCAGAGGCAACGATACAAACTCGGATAACTTCCACCTCCATGGGTGGGAGCAATTACGATAAGAGATAAGCGAAATATTGCTCCTAAAATTCAGCCAAAGATAAGGCAAATATTAGCCGTGCTAATAATAGCTATGTGAGTTGGGGATGAGGAAGTGCAGGCTTCTAATAACAGCCCATGGTTTACTAACAACTTGGCTCTCCGCAAAAGTAAATAAAGGGATTTAAGGCTGAACTGCCGTGGCAGACGGCCAAGATATATATATATTAGGAATCCATTAGCGGTGTTAAACGTTGATCTGTGTGGCATGCAAGCCTCTAGGCTTTTAAGGGCAGTTTTACTCTGGATCCCGTTGAGTGTAGTGCACCCTATCCCAGGGCTGGTGAAAAAAGGTGAATGGCTCTCTGTCCAAGGTCACTGGCACAATAGCCAATGTTCTTGTTCTCCCACTATCCCAGTTACAATTACACTGTTAAAACTGCCACAACACATGTCGGACCGGCGTGATGGAGTTGGAACAGTTGGAACATGTTGACCGCCTGCTACTGAAACATACACCGCTGCGAACTACCTTTTTAAAAATGTCAAATACATTAGAGACCCTCTTTAACCTGCTCAACTTCTTTAACTTTCACCTTTCATCAGCTTATAAAGGGGAATGAGCAGATCATCCTAATGATTTTGTCCAGTCAGTGTAGACAGTTATGTTTAAAGTACTGAGCCGTGGTGTCTCACAGCACGTCTTTTTCACATTTTCAATGAATGATGTCAGATACAATAACAAGACCCTAGTCCCATGATGTAATTTCACACACTTGGTTAATCCAAAGGAAGTTACTTTTGTGCCTTCACAGGATCTGAAAGAACCAGTCCTGTGACAGAAAGCTCAAAAAGCGTATAGTTTTGTATTTTAATTTGTTATGCTCCCCCCCCTACAAATCGTTTCCTTTTAAGGTGGCAGAAAGAGAGAAGTGTCATGAGCACCATCAGGTTGTAAGGAAGAGCCATAGCTACTAGACTCTACGTTTTCTTTTACATTCAATATGCCTGAATCGCATTTCTTTGTTTGGGGATCTACAGCCTTTAAGGGCTGAGCAGGGACAATCAAGACATCATAAATAAAAGGTCAGACTACTAAGACAAGTACAGTAGCAGTTCAGCTTGTGGTTTTCAGTGTGTTGAAAGTCAACACCCGTGCTTGAAACGCTTGTGATGTATCATGCTACACAAACATGTCACATGTGACATGGCACGGCCAGGGGAGGGAGGTGGATGTGTTACATGCATAAGTTCTGTAAAAGCTCAACCTCGACTGAGTATCTCAGTTAAGTTGCAGCAAACTTACCAAACTCAAAAATACTCTTGTGATTCTGCTGTTTAAACAATAACCAGTTGTTCTTGTGCCGGTATTGATCTGTATGCTTTGTAGTAAAAGTCAATATTGTGTATGGTTGAAGAGTTAGAACAGGCAAGGACAGTGGATAAAACTGTGTAGTGAATGTAAGCAGAAGCTTATATAACTGGACACTGAAAGTATTTTTATTGGAGCTCCATTACCTGGCCCAGACACATGATCTCATTTAATGTAGTTTAATCATCCCTCTCTTAATGCTGTTACTTTGTATTTGAAGAAACTATGGCTAAAGGAAAAATAAACATGATATAGTGCTAAACCCATGCGGTACCATGTAGTTGTATTAGTGACCAGCAGACATTTTCGTGTTACGTGGGACTCTGTCAAAGTGAAGTTGTAGCACTGGGTTCATGTTGAACCCTGTGCTTAAAAGGAGATAGAGGCAATAGTAGTTGAAATGGGAATTCCTGGATGTTTAGCTCACAGTCACACAGTTCAAGGTCTGGACTCCTTCACACAGTTCAAATCAGCGAGAAGAGCCAGCAGAGGAGTGAATGGGGCTTGTTGGCTGGTTGGTTCGTTAGGCTAATTAACCAAATCTTGGGTTGTTGCAGCCGCCTTGTTATAATTGCAGCTGTGCTTGTGAGGGTGTGAGTGGGCAGGAAGTGAAGGGTCAGTGAGGACACAGCTGGGAGGAGAGTGTTGTGTCCCAGCTCTGCCCGCTCCTCCCCCCCTCCCTCGGTCTGTCCAGCCAAACACTGACCCCACACCACTGAGCAGCCAAGACCACTGGCAAACAGATACTGATGTACTCAACACAACTTTGTATCTAACGTTCATCTTATACAATGGTGCGTTTAGTACTAATATGTATTGATTAATAGATTGTACCGGTATCATAATTAAAATGAGGAAATAGGGAGGACAGTGGCGAACATACAACACCTGTTGATGCTGTTACCAATGCTACTACTTATACTACTACTGCTTCCACTACTATAATAATATTCTACTTGTTCTGTTTCTATATACATATCTATGACAAAATATCTAAACTTAAAGGGTGCTTTTGCTGCTTTTGCTGAATACTATACAATTACTAATAATACAAACTGATGATAATAACAACAAGATATAGAAACCAGTTTCATGAACAAAAACTGAATGTAAATGTAAGGGAAGTAATCAAAAATGGAAACAAGAGAAGTAGAATAGAGCTATTATTAGACTGAATGATAATTAATCTGATAATCAATTAATTTCATTTTTACAAGCAAAAATGCCAACTATTCTCTGGCACAGCTTCTCAAAAGTCAGGATGTGTCACTTTTCTGTGTCTTACTGTATGATAGTAAATGTAATATGTTTGAGTTTTGAACTGTTGGTTGGACAAAACAAGCTATTTAAACAGTTTTCACTATTTTTCACAAACTTATGCCTTTTTCGATACCAAACAATAAATGGATTTGTGAACATAATTGTTATTTGAAGCAGCAGCAATAGGTCAAGCAAAGTGCATGTAAGCCTTGAAAACAGGAGGCTGCACACTCATTTAATGTAAGATAATTTTGTGTGTGTCTCTCTAGTTCACAAAGACAGGAAATGTTGATAAAGAGAGGGGAGAGGGACTCATGAGAAATGTCCTAGATGAGACCTGAACCAAGGGTGCTAAATGGTATAATTCAGTCAAGTGAAGAGAGCCACGAGAACATAATAAGGCGGCAAAAATGTGGGCTCATGTGACCCTCCGGCTTTGTTTTAGGGAGCGGCCTTGTTCAAGGCTCTCAAATGACAACAACAAAGAATATCTTATATCTTTGTACTGTTTTTCCAAAAGTTGTTCCCCTCTATTCATTACTTTTTTTCTCTGAGGCCAGTAAGTCCTATTGTTATTGTTAGATCTTTTTCATAAATGTCTTCAGGCTCTACAGGTGTATTTAGAAGAAAAACAGCCAGATACATATTGTCCTCATTGGAACTGTTGAAGCCAGTCTAGGGAAAATTGAAGGTCGAGATATTGAAGTAGAAGGATAAATGAGCATTATAATCTTTTGATTTGAGGAAAAATGTGTTGGTCAAATTAGAAAATTAGAGTAGGTCGTCTCAGCTGTCAGATGCAGTTTGTTTTAGTCAGTAATTCCAGGGTGGCTGGGAGATTTCCCCTTATGTTTGGACAAAGTTTATGTGCAAGTATTAATTCAGGATCTGTTTTTCTGACAGATGTGCGGCTTTGGTCCAGTTCTATTTAGCTTCGCGGAATTTGTTTCAGCGCTTCACAAAGACTACTTCGTGGTCTCGCGGGTCGCCTGAGACCAATTTTGGTTTGGCCCAAGCCACGATGAAAACAGAGCACCAATTCCAGATGGCAGGGACCCAAGATGGCAAAGACAGGCACCCCCACCCCTCTGCAACATTTATCTTTATAAGGAATGGCTTCAGTAATTACGCATTATGGTGCCCCTGATTTGATTGGGACTAGTGCAACAAAGTCTCAAAGTATTTTTACCCATCTGGTACCACATGTTATCTTTTCAGATAGTCTGTGACTGGGCTTTGACGATCATCTCTGTAAGACATTTTAAAAGCTCCAGATGCCTATCAAAGGTCATGTACTGGAGTGTAGCCCCCATGTCAACAGCAGTCAGTGTCCCCAGAGCCAGTGTGTTGACTTATGGGATGTAGCTCTCTGGCCTTTTAAAGTTTAAACTTCGGCTTTGGTGGAGCTCAGGGTTGGTGGGATATCTGAACTTATCTTTCATTGCATGCCTTTTTAAATACCTCTGGATAAATCCAAACGTGGACAATGCCTTTATCCAATAAGTGACAGTACGTCGAATCTGTGGGTATCAGTTCTTAGTTTACCTCCTCTTGCTGTATTGTCATAGGAGTTAATATTAGTTCCAAATTCATCAACATGTGACCACATCAGCTCTGTTCACAGACAATGCTTCTACAGTTGCCTTCAGTGAACCTAAGAATAAAAGAAACGCTTGTGCAGTTACCACAGCGCAGTAGGCCTGAATGTCATGCAAACATCCTGTATTGATCAGTGATTCACTTGAATGGGAAAGTGTGTCCAAACGTTTGACTGGTACTGTAGGCTGTGGCATAGTTTTAGTCATAGTTTAGTCTCTGAATACCGGATAATGACCTTGTTGTGAAAATCGGATCTATACACGTGTACATTCCAGCGTGAGGGAATTGTCCAGTGTGATATTATTAAAGACAGAACAGAGTTGCTGTATGTTTGCCAAGCAAAAATCTTTTCCATCCCCGTCCTTCATTTGTTTTTTACCATGTTATCCATCTGCCTTACTTTATAAAGCACCTTAACGGGAGCCGCACCTTATAAGCCAATGTTTGGACTACTTTTAACTTCACCGCCAAGAGGTTCCTGCTTAAGTAAATGTCGAGTGAGGCTAGTGTTTGAGAGCCAAAAAGCTGCGGGAAGAATGGTCAGGAGACATCAGTGGAGAATATTCTAAGTCCAGCTTAATTGTTATAAGAGCGTGGCACTGTGTTAATGATGAGAAGATCCTTCTGCTCTCTTAACACCATATCACTGTTTAGAGAGGGGAGTGTCTGAGTGGCCATGGGTCTGTGCTAGATTTGCATGCCTGGGTAATATAAGTACAGGAACAGACACAGCAAGCTTTAGGATCAAAGAGCTGTCAGTCCAAAAGGACTCACACACACTTACATGCATAGCTCACACACACACACACGATTTATTCAAAAGCCTCTGTGAATGCTTCTGCCTCTAATCTCCAGACCGTGTGGTGACTAAGCATAATTTGGCATTAACACAAGCTTTGTTCATCATGTTTTCCCACACTAGTTTCACTTATTCAGAGCTATCAGGCCGTTATATTGAGCTATCATTCAAGATGTAGTCAGTCAGTTGTTGTTCAGCTCTAATAATGCTCACCCCGAATGTCTGCTGATATTTTGGGGCTTTTGCAAGGTTTCAATAGATACTGCACTTGCAGTTGCATCGCATTTGCAAATAAATGTGTATCCATACTATGGATCGCAGCACTATTGTGTGTATTCCTGTTTCACAAAAATACACCAAATCCTGAATGTGGAACCTCCTAAGCTGCGTTTAAGCACATTCTATGTTTGTTGCCAAACTATCAAAATCAATTTGATAGGAATCAATTTGGATTGAAATCTGAGCGTACTCAAATGGGAAGCTGAATTAGCTGAATGTAAATTGAGTGCATTGCTGAGAAGCATGGTCCTGGGAACTGCAGGTGGCCCTGTATCTCAGACAGGCCCCCTAACAAAGTTATCTGGCTCACTCTGTGCATAGCCATCTGTTTGGGATTAATGTGATCAGGTTATATCAGAGCCCTTCAAGACTGGAGTGTCAGGTCTCCATTGGTGGTCTATAACATTACGAAGCAGGGCTTATCAGGAAGCCCCGGCATGTCAATGATTTATGAACACAATAGGCTAATCACTAATTGAGCAACGGTGCAGCACAAATTCAATGTTGCACTTAGAGAACAATTGCTCAGCCAGCCATGTGAAGAACAAGAGTGAATATTCTCTGTAGGTCCTCACACCTGATCCTCAATAGGTCGATGATGAGGTGTCTCACACGTCTTGACAGCTTGGATCTAAATCTTTGACAGTTGATTGACAGTTGGCATCAACCATTTTCTGTCATCCCGTATCATCGAGTTCGGGAAAAAATGCTTCTTGTTCTTTCCTGAAATCTGTTTGAGGGAATCTCTGTGTCACTCAGAAATGTAAAAATAAAGAGGATACAATTTGGATGCTCTGTTGTTAGTTCCTGAATAATGTTGTTGCTCCCTGCCTGCATTAGTCGCATCAGGGATTGGTATTTACCCAATACATCCAAAGCATGTTTGCTTCTGCACCTGCGAACCATCAGTGTGTTTATTTCTGCTTACTGCTGTGCTTCTGATCTAGTTTGGCCATTTGTTTTCAAGTGGAATAGGAAGCTACCACCAACTCTCTCTTTGAATAAACAGTGGAATTTGCCTGCCCCTGTCCTGTGGTAGTGGTGTTCTGTTTCAAGTGCAGGTTGTTAGATTGTCTCTGTCTTGTTGTGACAACAAAGGGCAAGTTCTTGTGTATACAGTGTAAACTTCATCTCAGGACCGTGGTGGAAAGCTGGCCATCACTCTACGAGGCTCTGCTTTCGGTGATCACTGTGTGGATGCTGAGTTAGTTTAATGCTCCTCTTAATATATTTTTAAAAAGACATGTTCATGAAAATATGCAGCGTATGCATGTCTGCAGATAATCATCTCCTATCTCCAGCTCTCCATCTGTCTTCTTACGTCTTTCTCATAGACACAAGTTACAAACACGGAGACAAGCTCACACTGGTTTGGCAACATATCAGCCATGGTTCAGAAATACTGGTACTGGAGATTAGATTATTTATGTCCTCTAGTTTATTCATAATGTTGTTATTAAGACTGATTGAAATTCAGCTTTTATGTGTGTACTGTGCCTGCATGTCTTTTTATCGTTACTGGTGATATCATCTTCAGAGGAAGCACTCTGGTGCTCTGGTCAAGGGTCAAGTGACTTTCCCAGGCTGGAGTGTGTTTCTGAGCATGGAGAGGACGTGTTTGTGTGTGTGTGTGCGTGTGTGCGCATGCCTGTGTGTTTCTGAGCAGAGGGGAAGTCCAGGGCTCAAGGCTCCATTTCTGATGTTCAGTCTTGGCTGTGGACGCAGAGAAATCACTAACAGACGTACACACTGACTTACCACACGCATCCAAAAACGCAGACACGCACAGAAAGCGGCCGGAGCAGCGCAGAGGAATGCTTTTAAAGTCGATGACCCCACCAAGCTAGCTGTACACTTTATCTAAACTTCATTTACTCAAGCCACAGATAATGCTGTTTTACAGTTTTACATTCTTAGAGCCTCATTGTTCAACCAACATACCACACTGCACTGGGCAAACACAAGAAAGTTACAATAATGGCTGCTTCTGTTTCTCACTAATATCTCAAGCTGTACATTCAAATACAATCTCGTACTGCTTTACGCTACAATAAATCGCTCCATTTTGACAAGAAACTGGCTGTTCATGTCATCTTTTTATGGCTGTCAAGTGAATCTGCATGTTTTACTCCTATTAAATGTATTCCATACACACCATGAAGACAATTTAATTTTTACGATCGAGTAGAATAAAAACGGGAGTGACACAGTCTTCCCGTGTCCTCAGTCATGCATCACACTGAACTCTCTGGGTTTCCTGGTTGCCATTCAGAGCATGACATGAGAAGAATGTCCTCTTGCAGAGCAACCACAGGGCCACACTCATCATCTCTAACCAGATCACATCTAATGGCCCCGCAGACGTTTGAGGAATTTTTCTCCCTGCAGTAAATCTTATGACACAGAGTGTTATCAATTCCTTTTATTGACCACTCCCAGGTCAGGCAGAGTTCACTGTACTCACTTCTTGTGATGTGACATGCACACGATTGCTGGTATTCTAATGTTTTTGTCACTGTGTGTGTGTTTGTCACTGTGTGTGTGTTTTCAGATCAGTGCCAACGTACTGATCTTTCTGTGCACTAACATGATTGGGATCTGCACCCACTACCCTGCTGAGGTCTCCCAGAGACAAGCCTTCCAGGAGACGAGAGGATATATCCAGGCCAGACTGCACCTGCAGAGGGAAAACCAGCAGCAGGTACACATATGTATATGCACGCACGTGCATACACGCACACACACACACACACACACACACACACACTACACACTGATACATGCACACACAGACACATGCATGTTCAAGCAAATAAGCGAGGGAGGCAGCCGTGCCCACGTCCAGTAGGAAAACTAAACACACACGAATGCAAAAGAGCAACAAATGGGTGTCTCCATTTTCTAGTTGAATTTTTTTGTCTCAGTTTTTGAGGTCAACAATATGTTCTGAAGTATAACACGTATCGCCACTCCTCTCTATTTGACTAACACGTTCCCACGCACATGCCAACGAGGCAGGGTGACTCATTGAGCATTCTTAAAACAGTAGAAACTGATGAAAATGAATGGTCTCTCTCTCTCTCTCTCTCTCTCTCTCTCTCTCTCTCTCTCTCAGGAGCGCCTACTGCTGTCAGTGCTGCCAAGGCATGTTGCCATGGAGATGAAGGCTGATATCAATGCCAAGAAAGAAGATATGATGTTCCACAAGATCTACATCCAAAAACATGACAATGTTAGGTAAATACAGATAGGTACACATACATGCTTTTGGCACAATTGCACACATACACACATATTCAGAGAGCTTGACTACTTTGCTATCACTGCTAACACCAGTGGCTCTGACCTCACTCTGCTGACTGATGTGTCAGTTACCGAGTCACTCAGTAATACATCACATGTATTATTACTATTTCCCTGACAGCATGTATTATGCATGTTGTTGTTTATTGACACCGACAGCACCGGCTGCAGTTACAATATTGACTTAGGCACACTGCTGTGCTTTCTGTAGCAAATGATAGGAGGCCGACCTCAAGTTTGCTGGCCCCCTGTCTCATCCGTCACCACTGGACTGCACCTCCCGAGTGGGAATTACTCAGTACTAAAGCTGAGTAACTCTCCCTCCATTAGCCTACCGTTGAGCCCAGCCGGTGCTGTTCAAGTTGTGGTGCCGATGGTGGTATGGGGCAATGAAACAAGATTGCAGCTGAGATCTCCCGTCAGAGGTGACCCAAATAGGTGCAGGTGATACACTTAGTGGAATAATCTGCCGTTGCTCTACCAAGGTGTAAATTTACAGGAACAATCCATTATCCAAATGTAACACAAGATTAAAAGCTATTGTCCCAAACTGATGCACAGGTCATTTTGTAAAAGTTACACCAGACAACAACATCTAAGTTTTCATTATTGTTTTATTATCCTGTTGAAGGATCACTAACAGATAACAGATATAGTCCTGTTTTGGAATTATGGTCAGTCCACACACCCTAAAATGCTTGTCAGTATATTATCTCTTTATTACGTGAGTGACTGTACCTTTAATTTACATGGACATTGACCTTTAAAGCCCAGATTTGGACTCTTTTGTCTGGAGGTGAATTGATTATTTTGTTTGTGGTACTCACATAGTTTAAAAATGACATTCAGAGTTCTCCAGCAACATCTTTCTCGAGAAACAATTTACCTGTCACTGTGGAAAATCCCCAGATCACGTTGTCACTTTTTGGGGGGGCAATTTTTTTTACAGTATATAAAAACTGCATGCCAAGCTTGTTTGTAATTTGTATGAACTGACCCTTTAAAGATAATCTATTGCATAATGGCTGACAACCTTGGTCAGAGTGGGAGGTGCAGACAGGCTCTCCACTGCTGTAATTAAAGGCCAGCTCTCCCTGAGTGGATGACCTTCTGGGACCAACAGCGCCATCTGTCGCCTTCAACTGGTACTCTGGATGTCTGTGGTGGTGTTTACTATCAAAAGTTAGTAATGTAAGGCATGCAGACGGGGAGACGGGGGGTGGGGGGGTGTTCTCAGAGGGACGAGCTGAAGGAGGTGACCTACATTGGCCTAAATGATGAGAGCCAAAGCTGAACAAATGTCTGCCTCTCTCACTCCCCTGCTCGCATGGCAGCTGGACCGTGAGGAGGGAGGAAGGCGCTAGAACAATGCTAACTTACTCCATACTTTATTGATTGATCTCATTCCCTGTCTCCTTTGTCTTTCTTTTCCTTGTCTGTCTGTTTTCGGTCACCCTCACACTCCCCCGCCGCCACCACCACCATCACCTCTCCTGCAGCATACTGTTTGCAGACATCGAGGGATTCACCAGCCTGGCGTCTCAGTGCACAGCCCAGGAGCTGGTCATGACGCTGAACGAGCTGTTCGCCCGCTTTGACAAGCTGGCCTCGGTGAGCCACCATTTTCACCGAAGAACTTTAAACCAATGTTGCTTATGAAACCGTAGCATCTATAGCCTTCACTGTTAGTATGACAGAGCCAACACAATGTACTCGTGGGGGGGATTTAAGCATTGTGTAAGGCTTTAATTATTAGAGTATGCTGGGACTGATGAGTCATTATGCATAAAAAGCTCTATATTTGACACAAGCATGCTGTGTATTAGCTGTCGAAGGCCTAATATTTGACGTGTGTGTGTGTGTGTGTGTGTGTGTGTGTGTGTGTGTGTGTGTGTGTATCTTTGCTGTACAGGAGAACCACTGCCTGCGTATTAAAATCCTAGGGGACTGTTACTACTGTGTGTCAGGTCTGCCTGAGCCTCGGGCTGACCACGCCCACTGCTGTGTGGAGATGGGAGTAGACATGATTGAGGCCATTTCGTGAGTCAACCACACACCAATGCACACCGAAACTCAAAAGACCCACACACTCAAAACAAGAGAACTCTCCCTTACAGTCACGTTGTAATATCCCAGTGAAGGTTAAGTTACGATTTCTTGCTTTGTTTGTGCTGCACGGGGTATAGAAGAGACACTGTGAAGCTGAAGGTGACACTTGTTTTTTGACAATAATGTGTGTGCGTGTGTGTGTGTGTGTGCAACTGCAGGCTGGTGAGAGAGGTGACAGGCGTTAATGTGAACATGCGGGTGGGCATCCACAGCGGGCGCGTTCACTGCGGGGTGCTGGGCCTGCGCAAGTGGCAATTTGACGTGTGGTCCAACGACGTGACGCTCGCTAACCAAATGGAGGCCGGGGGGAAGGCTGGGTAAGTCCCTCCTCCTCCACCTGCTACTGCACTGACGTAGGCTCCCATAGCCTATTTCGTTTCTGACACACTGTATGTTTGTGTGTGTGTGGTGCGTGCAGGCGGATCCACATCACCAAAGCCACACTGCAGTATCTAAACGGGGACTACGAGGTGGAGCCGGGATTTGGAGGAGAGAGGAATGCTAATCTGAAGGAGAACAACATTGAAACCTTCTTGGTGCTGGGCTGCAGCCAGAAGAGGGTTAGTACATGGTTATACACACACACGTCCTTGATTACCTGCTTGACCTCTTCAGAACGTCACACTAGTGCCATATTTCACACACTCAATGTAATGGCTTGTCACCTGGCATAGAAGACCTTGTTTGTCAAAGCTTTTACCCCGGTGGGGTTTCTTCTCTTCCAGAAAGAGGAGAAAGCCATGATGGCCAAGATGCAGCGAGCGCGTGCAAATTCTGCAGAGGGATTGATGCCACGCTGGGTGCCCGACAGATCCTTCTCCAGAACCAAGGAGTCTAAAGTCTTCAGGCAGATGGTGAGATACACTCAGGGAGCACTTAGCTGAGCACATGGCACCTGTTCTTTTTGTCTATATCCGATTTCCAGTGTCATCCTCTCCACTCTGAAGTCAAATTGTAAATATCCTTTCTAATTATGTCCTCAAAGAAGCTGTTAATATTAGATATTTTTCTTATATGGTCGTTCAAGGGTTAGAGGCTTACTGTTAGGGCCGGATTCTTAACAACTTCCTATCAGTATACTTTATACTAACTTCCTTCCTTCTCAAAGAATCTCTGTAAACAGATTTCAACTGTCGATCAATCAGTCAGTCGCTCTTAATATGGATGGCTATAAAATTTGGTAGAGACATTCATTTCCGCCGCAGGATAAATTGAAAAGTGTCAGAAGTGTCCAATACTTCGATTTACTACAAAACTGTGCTTAAATGCAGCCTCACAAAGCTGCTAGCATGGTTGTAAACTCTTAGTCTTCTTTTAGTATGTCTTCACCTTGAATGAGTAATATGCTTTACAAATATGAATTTGAGTGCCTGAAGGTAACAAATGTGTACAAAACTGTATATATGGTAAAGCCTAAGAGATACAATGGGATTTGAGAAGAAGTATTGATCGGTTCTCATCAAACAAACACGAGTTACAGCAGGGCTCCCAGGGATTCCCAGTGCATCATTTACTACTGAAGCTAATCTGATGAGGCTGCAGCTGCAGACATTTCCCTTTCTCACCCACTCTCTCTTTCTCTCTCACTTCCTCCCTCTCTTTATGCTACAAGTCTCATTTCCTTGTCTTTCCTACATCCTTTCCCTGTCCTCCTCCTTTTGTCCTCTCCATCTCAGAGGGTTTGAGCCCTAGGGGCAAAGAGGGTGTAATTTGAAGCCTCCGAGCATTAATTAAAACATCAGTCTGGCTCTCAGGGATTAGCTGTGCAGATGTCTGAGTCTCTGTCTATTTTTCAGCTGTACTGTGGCTACACGATAATCTCTCCCTTTTCTCTCCTGCACTGTCTCTGCTTTTTGGTCTCGTTTTCACTCTCGGCTTTTGTTTTTCTCAGGGCATCGATGAAGCATCCAGCAAAGACAAGTGAGTGTTTTGGCCCCAGTTTTTGTTATTAAGGTGTCTTTTGTTATGAACCGTCAGCCGGCAGACTGTTACTGTGTCAGTGTAACTTTTGAGCCCACAGTTGGTTTTATACAGTCAGATCCAACCCAGCACTAATACCATATTAACTCTGAGTTATCCTGCCTGTCACAGCATAGGCCAGCTCCCTCATACACACTCACACAGATAAAAACACACATCACATAGTGACCTATTGTTCCATCTACCTCATAGCCGCTGTGCTCAGGAGGCCCTGAACCCTGAGGATGAGGTGGATGAGTTTCTTGGACGGGCCATCGACGCACGCAGCATCGACCAGCTGAGGAAGGATCACGTCAAGAAGTTCCTACTCACCTTTCAGACCCCCGACCTCGAGAAAAAGGTTCGTATTTGATTGAAGTTGGTTTGAAATTCACCACAATTCCCTGTCAAATAAACTGAATTGCTTATTTTCTCTTTAATTGAGCCACAAACCAACTTATTTCTCAATGATTTTCTATTTTCAGTACTCCAAAAAGGTTGATGATCGTTTTGGGGGATATGTGGCCTGCACACTCCTTGTTTTCTGTTTCATCTGTTTCATTCAGATGATAATTTTCCCAAAGTAAGTAGCTCTCTCCGATAAGTTGCCTTTCCCAGTTATACTGGACTGCGGACGGGATGTGGCCTTGATTAGTTTATGAGGAGTTAATAAGAATTATACATTCTAATGAGCATTCTCTCTTCCGCAGAACAACACTTATGCTTGGTCTTTACATCAGCATCTTCATCATTCTCGTCAACATACTCTTTATCTGTGCCATCTACTCCTGCATCAAAGTAAGAAAAAAAAGGACTTCAGATAAGAGTCATAATCATATCGTCTTCAGCCAGCATCACAAATGGTATTAATGCTCTCTTATCTGATCTTCTCCTTGCTGTGTGTATTCAAGCTCTTCCCAGCTGTCTTGCAGACTGTAACCAAGAAAATAGTCCAGTCTCGTGCAAACAGCACACTGGTGGGCGTCTTCACCATCCTCCTCCTCTTCATTTCCTCCTTTGCTAACATGGTAGGGACTACAGCTCTTCATTTTGTCATTTTTGTACCATGTATCACCAACCTTTCGCAGATGTCGCTGATCAGATTTTCAAGAGATTTGAAGAAATTCTGGCATTTTTTGATTTGACCGATTTGCCTAAGGGGGTGCTATAATTAGGGGTTGAGCTGTAATTCATCATAATCTGTCACTGTGACAGATGGGGTGATAGAAATCAGTCTATTTTTAAGCATCAAGATTTTATTATCATGTTTACCAACATTATGTGGACCTATTTAGCATTGTGTTTGTGTATGTGGGGATTAAACCATGCTTAATGCCAGCACCACTATATATGCCAACGTACACGTGCCATGGCCAAGAAAAGTGTTAAGTGTTAAAACACTGAACCCTATTCTTTGAACCAAATGCTCTGAACCCATTTATTGAATTGATCACCAAGAGTAATTTCTGATGAAATCCGCGCTACTGTATTAGACAATGAGGGCAGCAGAACAAAGAGTCCAACCTCATTTCAGTAGATTTTCTGTCCCCGCCATAATCAGGAGATTCAGAGACGAGAACAGGAAATTGTTTTTTGTAGTAGATAGAATTTTGTTTCTGCATGGTGGTGTAAAGTATCTGACCGACAACCCTATACCAGGGAAAATCTCCGACAGGCCATGGAAGTTGCCTGTGGTGAAGTTGGTGTGGAGTCTTGCCAAGGTCCGCCAGAGGGTTTATTCCCCCTGTTGCCTAGCTAGTGAGAACATTGCCTGTAATGTAGATGAAGTCCTCTGGGCTGACCATATACCATAGACCATATAGGCCATAGTTTTTCATTTTTTATGTAGTGTGTAATGAAGACTCTGTAGTGTTTTTATATTGACTGGCTGTTTGTATGATTTGAAAACACTGTTCAGTTTTAAGTACAGATAAAACAGTTTTGAGGCGATTGTTTGATTTTGCAAGAAGAATCAGAGATTCTGTGAATTCTGTGAAGTTTGAAAATTGGGGTTTGTGTTTACAGTTTTGAGAAAAGGGTGAAAGGTTTCAAGAAATGTGTTTTAGCAATTTTGAAAAACCATTTATGATTAAAATCATAATGACCTTGCATCAGAAACATCAAATGTGCTCTTTTTTACGATGGTGCGTAAAAAACTCAGCCTCAGAAGCTGTGACTACGGTTTAGAAACTTTTATTTTTTATTGTATACACTGACCTGCTGTGCATCGTAAATCTTTATGGTATCAGGTTTGATTTCCCATCCACTTGTATGATTGGCGGCCTGCAGATTTGTTTCAGCCTGGAATTTGTTCCTCACGTTTCAATATCAAATCTGCCAATTTAGATTTCAGAAGGACCTATTCAGTAGTTTGCTCAGCAGCTGCTTTCTCTATTTCTGCACTGTTGAGCATTAATCAGTCTGCTCATTTTCTGGTCTCTTTGTTTGACTATTATTGCCTTTTGACAGTCTTTTGATATTATTCCCGAGCAACATGACCGATACATCAGCATAACCACTATTACTGGAAGATTTAAGATTTATGATGTCATTTAAAAACACAATTTTTTACATAGTTGCTTCACTATTCAATTCAATTCAATTCAATTAGAGAGCACTGATAACGTATGTAAAATGTCCCACTCAAAATGCAACAAATATCATACAATAACAAACAACCAAGTGATCTTTATTAAAATGTTTATATTTTGTGCAAATATTTTTAAAACTCTCAAACGCTGATATTGCTATCGGCCTCATAAACGTCTCTACTGTCATTGGGGTGGGGGTGGGGGGGGGGCAATGGGAAATAAAATAAATAAAGGCTGTTTGGCCTTTACTTGCTGATGCTCAAATGACAAACTGTATCCTCGTTTTCTGCCAGTTTCCCTGCAGCAGAGAGAAACTGGAAGACTGCGTGGCCAACGAGCTGAACACATCAGTGACTCTCTGCCTGCTGCACAACCTGACCAAGACAGCAGAAGACGGTCTAACTTTGTGTTCCAGCCAGGCCATGCCCTGCCATTTCCCAGAGGTCAGTCCTATAACATTTTAGCACGTGTGTATGTTGTCTGTGTGTTTATACAAATACACAGGCACGTGCAGATGTGCTTGTGCACGTATGTGTTTATCTGTGAGCATTCAGAGTATGTTTGAATATTCACCTAACCTTCCCTCTCCTCCTCCTCCTCCTCCTCCTCCTCCTCCTCCTCCTCCTTCGCTGTCTCCTCTCTGCTGCAGTATTTCAGCTACAGTGTACTGCTGACCCTGCTGGCCTGCTCCGTGTTCCTCCACATCAGCAGCATAGGGAAACTGGCTCTGATGCTGCTCATCCAGCTCACTTTCCTCCTGCTGGTGGAGTGGCCTCAGGTGGCCCTGTTTGACAACGCAGACCTGCTGGTCATTGCCAACACACTGTAAGTTCCCTGCCAGGAACATGCACACACAAACACAAACACATACACTCACTCTTTCCCAATTTTCAACCTGAACAGCCACTGTGGCTGGCATTTAGGTTGGCCTACTTTTTTACGATAAGGTTTAGATTGTAAAAGACCTACTTTCTCGTGTACCAGTTGGGCTCTACTCCTATTTTTTGAATATGTTCTCATTTTTTCCTCAGGCAATTATCACCTGTTAATGATTCTCTACAACAGTAAGTTATTATTTTATTTCGCACTGCCTAATTTCAGTGACTGTGTGGTGGTTTGTAGACATGACAAGACCCTTGTCTATTTTACAGGCCTGGTTTCAATGAAACTGCAGAACAGTGGTAAGTAGCTTTCACTTGTCGTGCGTTTTAGTATGTGTCAGGTTGCATACATTTTACTCCTAAGACATTTGCGGCCTTTGTCAACTCCTCTTTCCCTCCTCAGCCTGGAGAGCATGACCAAGGTATCCCTAAAGGTCATGACCCCTGTAATCCTGACGGTGTTTGTTCTGGCTCTCTACTTACACGGCCAGCAGGTGGAGTCCACCGCACGCCTTGACTTCCTCTGGAAGCTGCAGGTACACGATACAGTTTCATGCATAAAATAGAAAGAAAACATTTTGACTTGTTAAAGCAGGAAAAGGACTAGGTTTGTACTAACATTAACAATGGCTCCCTTTCATTCAAGTGTCCCAGTAAGCCATGAAAGTGTGACAGTGAGCCATCATGCACAATATCAGGACCCTGAAACCTGAAGCAGCTAAATGAAATATAGCCATCGTTCATTTTATTATTTGCACCGGTGCTTGTCTTACTGTGACATGTCAAAATGCTTTCCATGAAAAGGGCCTATAGTAACACATGTGAGCACTTCAGGAATCCAGTCACATGACAGTACGACTAAGCAACCAAATCTCCCCCTGTCCTCTCATCAGGCCACAGAGGAGAAGGAGGAAATGGAGGAGCTGCAGGCGTACAACCGCCGCCTGCTCCACAACATCCTACCCAAGGATGTAGCAGCCCACTTTCTTGCACGGGAGCGTCGGAATGACGAGTTGTACTACCAGTCATGTGAGTGCGTTGCTGTCATGTTTGCCTCCATCAGCAACTTTTCTGAGTTTTACGTGGAGCTGGAGGCTAACAACGAGGGAGTGGAATGTCTCAGGCTGCTCAATGAGATCATCGCAGATTTTGACGAGGTGAGAAGAAAGGACAAAAAATATGAAAAGAAGAAGATGAATGCAAATGAAATGAGTGTAGAAAGCATGTATATGGTCTTTTTGATGGGGCAGTTATATTCTTGTTTTATGTTGCAGTCACCTTTTCCTGGTTGTCAGTGTTGTTCTGCCACTTAGCAATATGTTGACCTATAGCTGAAGCGCTGCTTTTGTTTGTCTCATTTACTTGTCCCTAGATCATCAGTGAGGACAGGTTCCGTCAGCTGGAGAAAATCAAGACCATCGGCTCCACCTACATGGCAGCCTCTGGCCTTAACGACTCCACCTATGACAGAGAGGGCCGTTCACACATCCTTGCTCTGGCCGACTACGCCATGAGGCTTAGGGAGCAGATGAAATACATCAACGAGCACTCCTTCAACAACTTCCAGATGAAGATAGGTAAGCCGGGAAGGTAGTGGAGATTGGTCTTGAAACATTATCTGATAAATTGTCTTTGGATTGGCATTTCTTAAAAAAAATCAATTTCCCGGTCAAAGAAGAACTTCTACTTCCTTCCTACTTCCTTTGTTCTCAGGGTTGAACATGGGGCCAGTGGTAGCCGGGGTGATTGGAGCCAGGAAACCCCAGTATGATATCTGGGGGAACACCGTCAACGTGGCCAGCCGGATGGACAGCACAGGAGTACCTGACTGCATCCAGGTACAGCACACAGCCTCCTCAGCAGTTTGTAACTTTAGGTCACATTTTGTAGATTTATTTACTGTTAAGTGAATCAGCCAACGCAGAAAACAAATTACTTGGAAATTAGTCATCATGCTGTATCAGTTGTCAATCCAACATGAAAGTGTGCATCCGTTATGTCTATTCATACCCAAATCTTGCACAAGTTTTGCACTTTTATCATCTTCTGCGTTGTAAAACAATGTCCACACCACAGACATCTTTCGAGAGATGTTTATCGTTCAAATGCATTTACATTTGAAAGTATTGTTTGCGGTATCTGAAAGAGAGAAAGTCATTTTCCTGTGCTCTGCATGAAAGTCATACAGATACCAGTTCTACAGATACAATCAGTGCACAGTCCTTTAGCTTAAGGATTTAGGTTCAGGCATCTGCTCTGCAGAAGTGCCCTTTAGCAAGAATCCCTCTCTCAGCTCCGGACATGCTGTTCTCTAGCAGAAATAGTGCTGCAATGTCCCTCTGGAGGAAGGCATAAAGCTAAATTTGAATTCCCTGCATTATTCTCATCTTCAAGAGGGAAATCTTATCCACAGCCATCGCATGTTCCCCAGAGAGGCAGTCGGTCAGTTGGGTTAGTAAAGGACAAGATGTCCACAGGCTTATTTATTATCACATACATGGATATATAGATGTCGTTGAAATGTGTGAAGAATCACAACCAAGCTAATAGTTGTAGTGAGATTTTTTGCCCCAAATCAAATCCCTAAATTGGCTTTACAGTCAGAACAATGCTGCCATCTGTTGTACAGTATGAGCTACTGCAAATCTATATGCCCTCTAAAGTACACGCTATATAAATAGAAGGGCTGCAAGTAATGATTATTAAGTTAATATGTTGAGTATTTTAATTCATTGATTAATTGTTTCAACCAACAGTCCAAAATCCAAAAATATCCAATTGAATAATAATAAATGAATAATATAAAACACAGAGAAGCAGCAAGTCTTCACCTCTGAGATGCTAGAAAGTCTCGTCCAAACACTCCAAAAGATATTCAATGATATAAATAGAGAAAAGCAGAAAGTCCCTCTATTTAAAAGCGATGTATGGCATTTACTGTATGCTTATAAAATAAGTCACTTTAACTAAATTGATTGTCAAAATTGCTGTGAGTTAATTTTCTGTCAATTTACTATATATTTCATCACTAATAGATAAGCAGATCAATGTTGTACAAACTGCACTACTTTTTAAAACTCTTATCTATATCTGATATTTCATTCCTAATGTTATGCCTTCATCACAGTCACTTCAGGGAGATTATTCAATGTGAAACTGGGACTGACAGTGTTGTTCTTCGGAAGGATTAAATGTCTCACATCCTGGGTGTCAAATGTCCGTGTCCTCTCTTAGGTGACCACTGATTTATACCACGTGCTGGTCAACAACGGATACCAGCTGGACTGTCGAGGTGTTGTCAAGGTGAAAGGGAAGGGGGAGATGACCACTTACTTCCTCACCAGCGGTCCCCCGGGCAGTTAACAACAGAGAGGTCGACTGCAGCGTGACTCCCACTGCACTGACAAGACAGAGACTGCAGGGAGACTGAGTGGTCAGCTCGCCGATGAGCACCAAAACGCGGTGCGAACACACCGGCCAGCAGAGACGAGCTCGGCCTGTCTGTATGTTGTCACGTACTCAGATGCACACGTGTAGGAAGTTGTTCTTGTCTGAAGGCTCTTTCCAAGCTGCTCGAGTGATCACGAAGCCCAGTTGCCTTAGAACGGAAGTGACTATGCTTGTGTTTATGAGCAATAGTACAAGTATTTCATCTGGAGTCGTTATTTATTTTCGTGCGGATGGATTTTTGTGATGACCGTCAACAAAAAAAAAACACACATATATATATATATATATATATTTATGTAATATATATATATATATATATATATATATATATATATATATATATATATAAACTATATTACTTAAAAGAAAATATGCAAGGACAACATGGAGGATGAAAATGACCAAAGAACAAATGTTTGATATGAAATACACACTTACGATTCTGTTCAAAAGTACAGTAACCTTAAGTAATTTATTAATCTTTTGACAGCAAAGGCCACGGTAACGTCACTGTCATTGATAGCGAGGAACACTTCTTTGTTGTGGGCTTATTCATGAAGGAGAACACACACACACACACACACACACACACACACACACACACACACACACACATACACAGATAGACAACACTCACAATAACTTTGGCTAGGACTTCTGTGTTTCTTATCAGGGCCTTCTTTATTTCTTCCAGCCTGTGATTAGCCACAGTCTGGACACAAGGCTGTTTGTGGTTCACTGAAATGTCTGTCTGATTACTCGCTCCCTGCAATGTATTTTTGGTTCAAGCCAAAAACAAGAAGTATGAAATGAAGCAAGAAAAGTTGCATTAGTATCACCGTACTGAAGAGAGATTGTTAAACTGTTATGAAACATTTTATAGTGCGTGACTACCGTATGTATGGGCGTTTGCGTGTGCGTGTATGGGTGTGAGCACACGTAGCTGAATGCTGATCTTTATCTATAAAGGGGCATACTGTAACTTTTCACTGTGAGGTTTTTATAATGCTTTCTTGCCAAACTGGTTGCTACAAGGCATGTTTTATATTATTCCTCTGAGTTGTGTGCCCATTCCTGATTTCTTGTGTCAAAATGATCATTTGAAGAGAATTATGTCTACAGCGCCTTTTACTGGACTGTGATTTTGACTGATTTCATTCCAACTTAAATAAGCAAAAGCCGACGAAAACGTGTATTTTGGATTGTGTTACATTGTGGGAACGGAAACTTGTCCTGACAACTTCAGGATTAACTGTATGCAGGAATTCTCCATCTGCTCACAAGTATTGCCTTGAGATTATGCAGTTCCAAGGTCTGCGTACTTCATGGACCAATATTCACAACTTTACACAACAGTATTTGACCATATGTGGTTGTATTTGGCACATGGAGGCTTGAACCCCCCAAATAAATTTGTAATGAAATTGAAACAATAATCATATGAATGTATGTAATAGTGAATATTTTTGTCCACAATGAAACTACTACTGAAGAAAACCACTCTTTACATTGCCTTTGGTACCAAGGAAGGAGCCTAATCATTGTACTACAGGCCAAATTGATTGGACTTCATGTTTGCTGAAAAGTGAAGGTGTGCTTTACATTTAGATGAGCTTTACACCTGGTGTTGATATGCTCACTTTTCTGTCTGAGCCTAAACATGCTACCTTCACAGGCTATAAAAAAGATCCTCACTTTTGCTTATCCCTCTCTGTCCTTAAAATGAACATCGTTGCATTTTTTCTATAAAAAGTGGCAGAGTTAAAGAAATAGTGCAATGATTTATTTGCTTCATTTCCCATTGGATAAGAAATTAATAAATGGCTGTTTTTGCATTGATTGTGTTTATTTGGTTTATTATTTCTGTTAATGCTCTCGGGTCTCTACAGTAGAGATGACAGTCAAATTCATTTTACAAAAGAGAATCAGGGCACCACCTATCTTCAATGTGTTCTTATTAAGCTCTGTTGAGAGAAATAAAGAGTAAAAATGAAAACATATTGATTTTTGCTGTTTTAGAAAAGGTCAGTGAATATTACAGACTTCAAACACCCCCAACAATGGACTTAAAATCAAAAGCAAATGTACTCTTTCTTTTACAAAAACGACTTCCTCAACAGTTTATCTCACACCACAGCTTTAGCCTGCTTAGAGGCTCTCTATTTGTTTGGTTTTAATTTAGCTCTCATGTCAATCAGCAGCCTGCAATCAAGATTTCTCCCTGTGACAGTAACCTGAGAGACGCCTCCTTCTCCTTTTCTGAATAAATCAGTCTACAGTTTCAAGAAGGTGATACAGGAGAGAGTATTTAATTGCTTGCACATGAATAATGAATTTCTGTTGAGGTAATGGCAATGTTCACTTACAGCACTCTATGCTGAACATTAATTAAGCAAGGCAAGGCAAGTTTATTTATATAGCACCTTTCATACACGGATGCAGATCAAAGTGCTGTACAGAGAAAAGGACAAAAAGAAAAAGCAATAGTTAAAACTATATAATTATAATTCAAACAAAAAAATATATGCTAACAATAAGCATATACGCATTGACTTCTATGTC
>JAVQJL010091651.1:0-15555 GCA_036024295.1 Nannoperca obscura
CCCCCCCCCCCCCCCCCCCCCCCCCCCCCCCCCCCCCCCCCCCCCCCCCCCCCCCCCCCCCCCCCCCCCCCCCCCCCCGACCCGTCTATTTGGTCTCCACTGGGAAACTACCGCCTCTCAAGACGGCCAAAAAGTCAGAGGCTGAATAAGGAAATGAAGCGTAATTTGAGGAAGATGGATGAGCCCCCAGGGAAACACCCCCTTTTCATTCCTCTTGTATTGCAGATGATAACCAATGCGCTCTCGCCCTCTCTCTCTCTCTGCACACACACACACACACACACACACACGGTGCACCGGAGAGAGGCGGAGGGAGGAGTTGCAGAGAGGGGAGAGGTAGATAGCTGGAGAGAGCGTGTGTTTATGTCTCAGTGTGTGACAAATAAGAGGGAAAAGGTAGCGGCGGGGCACACAACAAAGCGCCCGACTTGACTGACGCACACAGAGCGCAGAGATCCGGAGAAGCAGTCCACTTCACAGGGATGACAGCACGGCAGAGGATCTACTTTCAGTTCACTCTGCCTTTGCTCTGAAAGTTTTGCGCGTCGCCGAGGAAAGGACACCGGCTTTTAAGTTTCCACCAAATTTAAAGTGCTCGCCTGCAAAATGCAGAGACCAGGCGGTCAAGGGACGGCGTTTTCAATCGATTCCCTGATAGGGACCCCACAGCCCAGACCGGGACACCTGCTCTACACGGGCTACCCCATGTTCATGCCGTACAGACCTTTGGTTATTCCACAAGCTTTATCCCACTCGCCTTTATCGTCCGGTATACCTCCACTCGCGCCTTTGGCTTCTTTTGCGGGACGGCTCACCAACACGTTCTGCGCCAGTTTGGGACAAGGGGTACCATCCATGGTGGCGCTCACCACGACGATGCCGAGTTTCTCGGATCCTCCGGACAGTTTCTACCCACCACAAGAACTCCCAGGTCCCCGTTTAAGCGCCGCCGATCCCGGAGCGAGAAGGCAGGAAAGCCCGCACTCCGACGAGCTGCACAGCCGGGATAAGGGCTCCGAGCTGCTGAACTTCTCGGAAACTTTTCAAACAATATCAGGTGAGCTGGGCCTCATTACTTATTTATTGTATTTTAATAAAAAAAAAAAAAAAACTCAAGGCTGCTGCGTAAAAAGTGACGGTTGTGAGTAAAATGCAGAGATTGTTGGTGTTTGGTGTCAGACATGCACTCAAATTAAAAGTAAAAACCCATCTTAGTTGAGTTTTGTCACCGTTGCAGGGTGACATAAATATTAATGATACATCATTTATTAGAGGCCAGATTCTTGGGAATGCACCCTGATGACTTTAACGTCTGTCGTTCCAGATACATTCATTTTAAAGAACAGGCTGTAATCTGAATTCTTTCTGAACCGTTCTTCGTAGTATTATAGGGATAACTAATTGTAGAGCATGTTTTACCCCATTTTAAGAAAACTTCAGTAGAATATTTAAGTAGGGGGATGCAAGTAAACCTGTTATAAGTTGCTAAACACTTAGAATAGAACAACTCAGTGTTTACACACAGGACAGCTGTAAAGGCCCAATATGAGTTCAGTTAATATTGCTACTTGTAAAAAAAGAATGTGAATGCTTTTCAGCAATTCTGTTCTTAGCTATTATTTCCACTAAAGCGCAATAACCGGCGTCTAACGTTGTGAGACGTTGCGTAATGGTCGCTTTCAGCTTGCAGGCTCGCGAACAAGTGTCTAAACGCGAACGTGTTCGTTTTTCTTTCTTTCCTTTTCTTCCCATTTTAGGTGAGACCAAACTGTACAGCTCAGACGACGAGAAGCTGGACCTCAAATCAGCGGACACCGCATGCAGCGACCGGGAGGACAGCTCCGCGGACAGCGAGAACGAAAGTTTCTCGGACGGGAACAACTGTGGCTCCTTGTCCCAGAAGAGCAAACTAAAAGGCGGCGCGCAGGACGCGCTACCGACCGGCAGCTCGGCGGGGAAGAGCCGGAGGAGACGAACAGCTTTTACCAGCGAGCAGCTGCTCGAACTTGAAAAGGAGTTTCACTGTAAAAAGTACCTTTCCCTGACCGAACGCTCCCAGATCGCACATGCACTTAAACTGAGCGAGGTGCAGGTGAAGATCTGGTTTCAGAACCGCAGGGCCAAATGGAAACGGATCAAAGCCGGCAACGTTAACAACCGGTCGGGAGAACCGGTGAGAAATCCTAAAATCGTGGTCCCCATCCCCGTGCACGTCAACAGGTTTGCTGTGAGGAGTCAGCATCAACAAATAGAGCAAGGGACCAGGCCATGAACTCAGATGAACATTCTAAAATATTAATAATAAAAAAAAATACAAACACTTACATTGAGATACTATGTTCCACTGATTTGTTGAACGCATGAAGCACAAAAAGGAGGATTCGATCATTTTGTCTTGAGAGGTGAGGCCGAGCAGAGAAGACCTGCTCGCGGACAGATCAGTTATTTGGCAATATGCTGTCATTTTTATTTATTGTTCTGTGAATATGTAAATATAAATGGGTTAAAACTGGTACAAATGGGCACTATGAGATGAGACTGTAAAGATTTTTTAAGTATTTATATGTAGGGCCAAAATGTTCTGTTGGTTATGTGCATGTCCTCATTTTGGTGAAGCTGAAGTTTCGTTTTGTGTTTCGTACAATTTGTTGACCACATTTGCATGTAAAGACGTGTTTTACATTTTGTTTTGGCAACTGTAGGAACCACCTTTGACAGCCATTTGTGGGGGAAAAAAGGGAAAAGATGTGAAGGAAATAATGACCAAACAAGGGACAACTGTAAAGTATATTGACCTAATAAATCACTTTTTACGAAAGTTGGAATCCAGATTGAATCATTGTTGTTCAGAGAGTAGAGTATGTTTTTATGGTTTCGAAAAAATGTCTAGGAATTATTTTATCCTGCTAAAATGAAAATTGTGGCCAACAGTGTTTAAACGAACTAATACGAGTAGTCTGCAACAGCACAAACTCCAGTTAGGCGGCTGTTTTGATATTATATAACACATTTGTTTAATTAAAAGTTCTCACTTTTTGTGTAACCTGAAGATATTATTTATAATTTCATGAGAATATTTATTTATAATTTCTAAATCTATTAAGGCGTCAACTAAAAAACGTGGGTGTATTTTTTTAAATCTTTAATATATAAAGAGCTTCAGCGTTGCAACTCAAAAGTCCACTAGCATTGGACGTCGTAGATTCGTTCACACATTTGTTAGTTTTAATCCCTTCATTTTTAAAGTTTTTTTTTTTCAATACCAGAACCTGGAAGGTGGATGGGTCTTTAAAAAACACAGCAGCAGTGATTGATTTCTCTTTAGGAGGCCACGTTGTCTCAAGTGGACTGATGGATCCTCATTAGACTGGGGACATTCAACACACTGTAATGAACTTATCTATCAGTCACTGTAGAGAGAGAACTGAACCTACTGAAGCCCTTACTAATCTGACAGCTAAACATTGTATTTTGGTTAAAAAAAGTCTTATAAAATGGGGAAAACTAAAATACTAACAATAAGTAATTTAATAAGACACATAGAAGCTTAAATTCAATTATACAACTTGTTCAAAATAGATAATGTTGTTTCTGTGGCATATCAGACAAGACTTTTCTTTATAGAACTGATTTCTAGAAAGTTGAGAATGCCTGTAAAGAATTCCCCTACCAAAAAACTGTATTAACATAAGATTTGAATCCCCCAATGTTAGAATATTTCATGAATTTTGATAAAAAATATGATTTTTTTCCCAATTGTAGAAGAGGCAACATATGACTTCTAAAAACGACAGTTATAGCCTATAGCTAATAAATATAATCCTACATAACTATTTACACTAACATACCTCATCTATGAGACTACAGTGACATAAACAAATACATGCCCCATCTTACTCACTCTGACCAAATATGGAAACTTTCATGGCAATGTAAAATCATAGAGCAGCACTATTAAAATAATCTGTACTTAAAATAATGTGTGGCCACATAGCTATCCAGTTACAGGAAGGGGGGGAAACAGGGTTTGATGATTTATGCAAACTTTCATACTCATGGTTCTGGGTTTACATGGTTTCTCTGAACCAGTTCCAGTAAAGGCTCATGTTGGAATAATTTCACTTCACCTCAGATGAGAGAAAGTGATTGGTTTTCCTGTTTCCAAAATAGACTTAGGCCTCAAGCCATGTTTAACCTACTGCAGCAGCACCTGTTGAGGTATGATGATAGGGCAAGATTCTTCAAATACTTTATTAGTATAAATATTTTATTAAATTAACCATTCCTTTTTTTAATTAGTATTTAGCCAACATATGGTGGGTTTTGGGTAACAATCTTCTGGAATACAGCAGGAAACACTGTATTATCTTCAATTTCATTTCCCTCGACCCTCTCACACACTGGAAATGATTTTCTCTCAGTTTGACCTCAGAGCACAAGCAGACATTTCATGACCTGGGCACCCATGAGTAGTAAAGTTTATTTCACTGTCCACCTCATACATCAAGACTGTGACACTTGGATGGGGATTCAAGGAGTGATGATCGCGCGAAGGAGCAGTGGAAGTTTTATTATGGTCCAAGAGCTGACTAATATAGACGGTCAATTCCACGACATTGTGCCAGAGTGCAACAGCTATTTCAGTCGCCATGAGCTGCGCGGTGGAGGTGACGGCGAGGAGCCATGACACAGCTCAGACACTAAGTTCATGCTGGTTGTTATTTTCGGGATCCTGTGAGCGGGACTGTGTCATTTCCAGTTTTATTCCAAAGTGAGTTTCTTTGCTGGTTTGGGCAGAAATGACCATCAGTGAAATTATTAACTAAAAAGGTGACATCTTATACGGTTTGCTCATTCAAAACAATTCATATAATGTCACATTATTTGGCTATAACAGATTTGTTTGTGAGTTTTAATAATCTCTCTTCCATTCAAAATTACACCTTAAGTGAACACCTCAGTCTCAAGACAGCATCTGTATCACTCTGCTGCATGAATCACAAATTGAAATATCAGAAGTTCGCTCCAGCAAAGACATTAAACCACTTCCACATTCCCACCTGGAGAGAGAGAGAAAGGGAGAGGAAAGCGACGGACCTCATTACTTGCTGCTTGTGTGAGTGCGGGCTGCTCAGCGCCAACTGGAGGCCTGACTTCTTGGGAGGGTCCGGACGGTCGTGGCTACAGTGATGTATGGGCAGATGCATCAAATCGCACAAGATAAACAAGCGATGAGTTTCATCAGGGCCATCATAGCTTTAATTTGGCTGCCTAATGAGTCAGATCTAGTGGCGGAGATAAGAGTTGTCAGAGGCCCAGCTCTAATGAATTTCTTGCCACTTGTAATCAAGGTTGCCTGTCTGAGGGGGGATGATTAATGGAACCCTGGAGGATTCCCTCGGCCCTCAGCCTTCATTACAGCTAATGCATTCTCAGGCAAATTAACAGAGAAATGCAGGCAAAAGCCAACGGGGAAGGGGAGCGAAAGAGAGAGGGAAGGAGAGAATGGAAGAGAGAGAGCGATGGGAACAGAGCGTTTATCTAAGACAAAGGAGAGAGAGGAGGTTGAAGAGGAAGATAGCGTGGTGGGTATGAAACAGCCAGGTTGTCAGCAGGAGAGAGAAAGAGAGGCAGGGATGTGCTGAAATCTACTGATTAGCGAGAGGTTCGAGGATATGGAAATGAGGATGGAGACACGAGTTTTGGGGCAGTCAGAGAGGGCAGGGGGGCAACAAGGATGTACTGGTCAGACATGATGAAGCTGAAATTGATAAATGGATGCTGGAGTCTGGGGGGATTCAGGGGATGAGAGATGGACAGATTGGAGGAACAGAGTTTATATAATTACTGGTTAAAGAGGTTAAACGGGTGAAGGGAGGAGGACAAAACAGGAAGCAACAATAACCTGTCCAAATCAAGACAGGCTGACAGACAAACCACCTTAAAGCAACATTTATGTTACGACCAGGCACACCACTGACTGCTTGCTAAACAGGCTGTTAAAGTGGCCTGTGGCCAAGCAGCGCTTACATGTTATGGAAATATGGATTTAATGTTTGCAAATATGGTCTCGTCAGGTCTTTGTGTACCCATCCATCAGCCTTAGACCCACCTCTGCAATCTTGGAGGCAATTTGTCTGAGAAAAGGTGGGCGGCAGAGAGCCCTCCTCACTGTTTAGCAGGCCCTGATGAAATATCAAAACACACAGCAGTGCAAGCGAGAGCTCCAGTCTCACCACAACAAACACAAGTGGCCGGGGTCTGGGAAGGCGTGAGGCATGGTAATAAATTACAGGACACATTCATTTCACATCTCTTGAGAAATATAACCAAAAGAATATGATTCAGTTTAGGTTAATTTAAGAAAGGCATTTAAAAGGTTGACATTTAAAGCCCCTGAAGACTTGGCTTCAAACGTAAGCTGCTGTAATCAATATGTTTATATTAACAATGGATCACATTAATAGGTTTATGTGAAAGGGCTTGTAGTGACAAGCTCTCAAAGTCATATCATTTGACTCTACATTTCACCTCAGACCTGAACCTCTAGAGCAATTCTTTGCATGTTTTATTTTCATTTTCATTGTTTTGGTTTTCCAGCCACTGAGCATTCGCAACAGAGTTGTTTCTAGCAGGAAAGAAAGCTCTAAACTCTTACTGGACTATACCTGCCTAGCACCAAATGGCAGACAGACAAAGTTAGCAGGTAGCTGGTGAATATAGGGCAGCATTTAGCAGCTAAGGAGACATATATTTCCCTCAGGAGTTGGTGGAGACCAAAATCAGAGCTAAAAAGTGAGTGAATTTTGGACTTACATTTGTCAGGGGGACACAATTGAATGCAAATGTTGTTCCATATCTGCTGGATGCGTAAATAGCATTACGATTACGATTACAATTACATAACAATCCGCTAACAAGTTTGCCATATCAATGATGTGCTTGTTTCTGCTGCAGAAACATTTTAACACACTTCAGAACACTGAATATTCATGATAAAATAAGCAACATTTAAAGTTAAAACAGTCATTTTTTTTGGTATTTTAGGAGTCAAAAACTCTGAGACAATATTATAATAATTGTGGGTGTAGTTTGATCAGATTTGACCAAACAAACCCAGCAACTGTCATCAGTTTCTGATTAAAATGTTGCTAAACTCTGATTGGGGCATGGATATGTCACATCATATTTTTCTAAACGAGCCTCGCCCACTTCAGAAAAGTGACAAAAGCAGAGAGAGAAACACAAAACAGAAATCTTTCATGTGAAAGAACTACAACTATCTTATAACTTTGGCAGAAATCTGTGCTCACACTGGACCCCATTACTACTAGTAAGGAAGTAATATAAAATACGTTTTCAGGGCCTTTAAGCGTGACTGTGCATTGTGGCTCCATGTCAAGCCAGCGCCTTGGGAGGAAGAGGAAAGACTAAAGAGAAACCAGGTGATAAAGCTCAAACAATGCCGGCAAACAGAGAGAGGAAGGGGATGAAGATATGCTGAGACAAGATTAGCAGGAAATAAGAAGTGGATTAGTGAGGGCTTGACTCCTCTGAACATTGAGACCTTTCACTTTTCCCCACGGTGTTGTGCTGCCTGACACTAAGCCCGGCTCTTTATCTTAATCCTCTTTCAGCAACTGTTGGGGGGTCCCACAAGCAGGAAGTGGTGAGGTTGCTTTGCTTACCTCAAGGCAGGCTTGGTTGAGTTGTCTTGGACACATTAACTGAGTCTGTTTCAGAGATGGTGAATTCCTCAGTGAGGTTTGATGAAGGAACATGCAAAAGGGAAGAACATGAAATGGCAGCAACTTGTTGAAATGATCGGGAGACTTTTAATTTGAAATAGAGCCTCACCTCGTCAGTTAGGCTTAGGCAGGTCATGTACAGAAGCGACAGGAGCGCGATGGATGATGAATGAACACGCACACTAGACAGATGTGTCGATTTCCCTAAACGCAGGGAAGGCTACATTGTTTTATTTGAGTGTTTATTAATAGGTCAACAGTCAGCCAAGCATCCAAGCATACAACATGTTACTCTTTAGCTTTTGCTTTGTTTCACGTTCTGAATTTAAAAGGAGTTACAGTAGGAAAATTAACTTGAACAAAAACAAAACAAACAAAAAAAAGAGATATTTACATACTGCATTATAAATATGTCAAATGTACATCATTATACACAAGTACCAAAAATGGTTGGTTTATGTCAAGACCAAACAGAAGTACCTCAAAAATATGCCTAAAGAAAAACAAAAACAACATATCAAAATATATTTCATGGGTCAAGGGGACTGTTGACCTAAAACCAGTTTAGTTTGTTTCTCTAGGAGGAGCTTGTCTTCAGATAAAAGCATCAAGCTAATATGTACACTTCATGTTGTATTTTGGGGGTGAGGGGGGGGACGACAGGCAGGTTACTAGTTTTTTTTCAGCATCTACAGTATGTAAATAAGGGTTCAGGTAATCACTATACACATTCAACTCCTCTCAGTAATACCCCGGACACTGAAATGTACTTAATAAATTAAGTTGCTCAAGTAGAAATTGAAAATAAGGCCAGTACCATGGTACAGTACGAGATAATTATAAGTATCTGGTTGAATTTATGGGATGTCTTGGAATAATTGTGACATTTTGGGAAATATGCTTATTGGCTATGAGTGGTTTAATACCACTCTCATGCCTCTGCCTTAAGTATGGAGCTATGGGGCGCCTCAGCAGCTCCCCTAGTAGAACGCTATGGGATATCCTATGCGCTAAGGATATGCTAGTCCTTACCGCAGAGGCAAAAAAGTATGGAGCTAGAGCCAGGAGGTGGTTAGCTTAGCTAGCATAAAGACAGGACGCAGGGAGGCAGTTGTTTAATTCGTACAAAAACAGAAATTCAAAAAAGGGAGTTGCCCGGTGTTACTTTTTGCTAAGTCTGGCTAACGGTTTGCTAGTCTAATCTTCTCCTGGCTTCAGCTCGCTAACATAACGCACAGATATGAGAGTGGTATCAGTCTTCTGATAAAAAAAGAAAAACTATAAGCATATTTCCATTTACAAACATCCTCTTTTGAACACATTCATTCACTGTGGGTTCTGAAAAGTAGGAATACTGTTAAGCAAAACCAGAATTGTGAATAGAAGGTACCAAGTTAATAACTTGCCCTGTAAAAAAACATCCTGCCTTTGTAAACCCATAAAATCAAGATGGTTTAAAACCTTAAAAATGGCAGTTCAAAAAAAAAGGATAGTACTCTGTGGACATTGTGCCCACATGAATTAATTTCTTACCCAAGTCCTACTTCTTATAAATGAATTGGCTTATGTCTGTAGAATACTGTACATTTGTATTAATGCAAAGAGTCAAACTAATTATTAATTATAGTTCCTTCTATGAACCTCCTTGCCCATTTTAATCCCTAAATGTCTCTCACTTCAGTCACTTCAATGCATGTTAACTCCCTGCTTTTAGACTGACAGCTTCTCAGGAATGGGGGGAGGGGCACATAGGTTTAAGGAAAAGGAAAGGGTTGTTGTTTTTTTTACTCTAAAAGTCAGAGTTAGTTCAAACCATTCTCATAAGGAATAAGATGAAGGAACAATAACTACTTTTTACAGAGGTCTGTAAATTAAAACACAGTTATGTCCCCAAATCCTCACTGTAGGTGTTGTCTCTCTAATGTTTATGAACAGAAATGCCCAGTCGCGCTTTGCTGCACACAGTTACAGACGAAGACGTAAGCACACACTTATCGTACGGTTACGTACGGACGTGCACACACAGCACCATATATGTATTTCACAGCAACAAATGCTCTCGGGAGTACAGCTTTTACAGCCTTCGGCCGCAGGAGGTGAATTGATATTCCAGTACGCTTGTGGTTTGAAATTGGGTGAATCTATGTCAAACAATTACCAACACAATCTAGTCAATCGGAAAATTACTCCAACAAAGACTTCATAATGGTACAGTTTCACTGTTTCAATCAAACCTTTGAATTTGAATGAATTTTGATTGAACAAAGCCATGTAGCTCAGTGGTCATAAAACATTAAGCCCCTTAATTCCTTTATAGTCATGGACACTTTTACTGGAGGATCAGGATAAGGGTGGCAAAGGAAATGACTCACTTTCACCCGATTCTGCAATCAACTCCTTTATGATGATCTGAACCCATTTTCCTATGAATTAGGTATCTAAATCATTTGGACTCTTCAGCTATAATTGCTTTGCCTTGTATATGAATAGTATGTCAAGAGTTTTATAGCTGTGTTGAAGACATGCGTCATTACTAAAGCTGCCACTGATACCATGGAAGATTTAGTTTCTTTCCCACATCATTGTTTTGTCACTTGTAAAACTATTCCTCACAGTTTTATGTTATTATGTTCAGGCTTGGAAATTTAAAGGAAGTTTCTCATTCACGCTCATTATAAAATCAGTTAATGTCGGAGAAGGGGAAGACATAAAAGGAAATGTTCAAGCATTAAGGAAATGCTTTTCGTAGGGTAGGTATGAATGCAAAAGTAAGTCATTTGTTTGGTTGACGCTTAAAAAACAAAAAGCTTAAAGCTAATCATGATCATCTCAGACCAAGATTAAATGAATGTAACAAACAAAACAAATAAAAAAAATATAAAAACAATGTACAATGTCCGAACCCCAAACGCTCACTTCTTTCGGCATAGTGGAATATCGACAAGAGTCCATCACTCCTTATATCTCTCCATCGGTACTGATTCTGGGTTACACAGTGTGAAACAGACGAGGAAGTACTGGGAAGAGAAAGGGGTGGGTTTGGGGGTTTTGCGTGTTTGTCTGTGACTTCTCTCTGGCTCCTACATGATGCTGATACTGCGGTTGAGCTCACACTGTGCGTTGTTGTTGTTGATGTTGGGATTGGGGTTGCGGCGGCTCATGTTGGGCGTGGGCACGGACGTCAGGCTGCTTGTATCGTTGGGGCAACCGTGCTGAAGTAAGATGTCTGCGCACTCCTGGCTGCCGGCTCGCCGAGCGTAGGAGAGCGTGGTCTGGCCCCGAGCATCCCGACTCTTCACGTCCACACCGTACTGTGGGAGAAAATGACGGGTGTGCAAGGCAGATCAGATATACGATTTTCCACATTTTGGGGAAATTTTAAGCAATTTAACAAGATTTAATTTGCTAATTAAAAAAGGGTAATACAAACAACAGTGTAAAATAGGATTTTACAACTGCAGTATATTTGGTGAAATATTCTAACCCACAATGTTGCAGTACGTTTTATAGTTGGTCCATAACATTATATGAAAATATCCTAGAGATCTTGTCCATTTCACACATATTTATCCATATGGACACAATTCTGGGTCTCTTGATCTTGAATAGAATCTAAAATAGATTTTTACAATTCTGAGCAATACTTGCCACACAACATGTTGTTTAACAGCACGAAGAGGGCTTTAAAGCAACATTTAAGCCATTGTGTTGGGAAATAAATGGTAACCCTTTATTTTATGGTTGTGTTGATTCTCAGTACTTTCCTTGGATGTTTCTTGGAAAGATGTGTGTAATCTAATACCAATTACAGCAGAGGCAGTTATTTTAGTTAGAGTTTAGTTAGTTGTGTTTTTTTTTCCAGGCAGTTGTTGATTCCCAGAGGAGTTGTACTTACTTTTACATAAAACTTGCAGAAAATATAATTTAACAGCACACTGAAAAATAAAAATCCAAATAATTAAAGTGTTTAGACACTGGTGTCTGGGAAGGGAGTGGCACATGTGGCAAGGTTAAAGAGGTTAAAAGACCTGGTTATTGGGATATCTTTTCTTTCACACTAAATGCCAACAATAACAATGTTCATTAACATCTGAGTGGCTGGAGGAACCAACTAACCCAGATAAGCAGCTGTGTGATGACCACATTGGCCATTGCACAGGAGAGGTGCAGAGCGGTGCGTCCGTCTCCGTCCCCGTAGGTCTCGTTAACCTCCTCCTTGGTGCCGTGGGCAAGCAGCACCACAACCAACCTCAGGTCATCTTCCACCACTGCCCGAAGCAGCTGTTGCCCCAGGGGCACGTCCGACTGGGGCAGTCCCACCAGGAACAGCTTCTGCTCATACTTGGCTCGAATCCAGCGCTCCTTCTCCTCCCTGGAGAGAAGTAAATGACAGGGACGCTACAGGTCAGGCAGGGTGAAACATAGTGAACATGCTATGAGCAATTTAGCACATAAGTTAAAAAACTTCCAGTGCATATCTCATATTTCAGAGGCAGTGATTTTAAGACAAACTCGTGTGCAAAACGTAGAATGTAGACACACAAGGGAAGCATTACAGTAATTGGCCTAAGAGACTCACTGGTGGAAAGTGACATTTCTAAATGATCAGAGAACAGGAAAGCCACTAGCCTCCACTATCACAGTGGGAAATAACAGTGAGATTGGCTGCAGAGATGAGAGAATGCCAAAGGGTGTGAAGCTTTGGGCAATATTCCACTTTTTAGTGATTACGGTCGACAGCAAGATGGTTAGAGCCTGGCCAGCTTTCTAAAGGTTACACATCCTGAACAGCATGTCTGCTGCGGACAATACAGGAAGGAGGGGGACGTATTTTTATCAGCGCTGTCGGCTGTCAGTCTGAACTGGTGGATCCCCTCCACAAAAGAGTCAGTATGTCTCCGAGCCCCAGTCTCCCTTGGGGTGGCTGGGCCCTGAGTCAGATCGATGGGGCTGAATGGCAGCCAGAGAGGGAGGGTGGGATGTGGGGCTCCTTCACTCCAGCCTGTAGCAGAGAATAGAGACTGAGGGAAGGCTCCATCCTCTATCGCCAGGCAGAATTCTATCTATTGCTCTCCATCTTGACCCCCCATTTCTTTCTCTGGCCACATACAAACTATCCAAATAAGAAAGGGGGGAAAAAATCTATATCAATATGTGAATGACTGAGCATGCCCAGTGTGGCACTAACCCCATGACCCTGTCAGCCGGTGTGATAAGGGGAGCAGAAAGAGGCCGTTGTTTGGATTTGTGGGTGAGTGACAGAAAGGAGAAGGTTTATACGGATAAGTTGAAGCTGCGACGCTGGCTAGAGTGACAAGGCTCTCGTGGGACTCTCTATCAACGGGCCACGGCTTTAGCGGCAAGTAGAAACTGACAATCTAATTCACTTCAATTCTATTTCATCATAGTCACAGTGACAACAAACTCAATGGTACAACTTAATCCACCTTTTAGATGAGCATCGGAAAACATATTATAAGTAGTATATAAGTACAAAACATTACAAAAGTAATGTTTAACCACACAGAGACATTTGATTTTATTTGATTTAATCCAGAGATTTCTGTTTCCACCTTGATACAATGAAGATAAATGGAATTTTGTTAATGGTGCTCACAGGTTTGTAAAATGATCTTTAAAAAGGATAATGCTCGTGTTATTCTTTATTCTTTTGTTGTCAACAAATCCCACAAAAAGACCATAACAACACAACACATGGTTGGTGTGTTGTCCTTCTTTCCATCTTGGCCACCCTGTCTGTGGTTCTCGGCCTCAAACCCATTTCGACTGAAAAATGTAATCCTCAAAAACCACTTACAAATATGTTATAAATATTATAAATTATTTCCTAAAACAGCTGGCCACTGTATTTTTAACAAACACTACACAGACAGGAGTAAAGTTTCAGCTGCGGATGGACACACATTTTGGTGCTCAAGTGAATTTACAGCAGCAGGACATTGCATTTAGGTTCAACTTAAAACCACAATGCCCATGTTCATCATTATTACTAACACTTGTGTTTTGAATAGTTTTTGGATAACAATTAAGGAATGGAAATAAGAAAAATACATACTTTTGCAAGCCTTGTCATTAAAAAAATGTATCAGCAACAGCTCTTTCCTGAAACAATGTCCTGGTTACTCTAGATAACCCACAGATATCTAGATTTCTCAAAACCTACTTCACTAAAACCAAAACCTATCTGCTGGGCAAAATGGAGATAATAGAGAAAACATGTTCTTTTGCAATTTATGTGGAACGGACTTAAAGTCTATCCCCAAATAGTTTATTTTCAATTACTGCAGCAGTTTTAACAATAGTAACCAATTGAACATTAGTCACTCTCCTTTATTACGACCTTAACAGCTAGATGTCAAGGCTGCCAACTTACCACAGACAGCAACCATTTTCAGACTCATATGTCAGCTGCCAGGCTCACTTCACAGAACAGTCTGTCTTACACAGAGGAGCCTGGCACCAGCCCAAACTACATGAGTTAAAGATGTGATGGAAGAGGTACAGGTCTTTATCTGCACCCAAGCACAGATTGATTAACTGCAAAATACCACCAGAAGCTCATAAAGCAACTTAAACCACATCTTAAAATAGCCTTAAAGCTATTGCTTCTATAAGCATATGGGAACATTTTTGTAATGACCTCGAAGAAAATGTGGAGGAGAAAGTCCTTTAGCCCGTTACACCATAAGAAAATCTTTTCTTAAGGATGAGGGTATTATGTGAGCAACAATACAGCCCTAATGGCAGGCAATTGCAGTGGCTCAGAGTTTTATGGTGTAAGACCTCCATCAATCCCTACTCAGTCATTATGTGTGGACAAGCCTGTTAGCAAATCAATTGGCCTTAAAACCAGTGGACTTCTCGGAACAGGAAGGGGCCATCCTGCCCTCCCCTCTTATTTCCGGTGTCTTTTTTTTTTTTTTTACTGCCAAAGAAGCTAAAGTGTGTCTGGAAACTCTGTAACCAACTGTAATCCTCTAGGCAAAAATCTACAACCTTTAAACGAAATCTGAGCGTGGTTAAACAGAATCACTGAGAGCTGTTGTCCAAAGTTTGTTTCAGAAAGGTAGAGTGAATGAGATGCTGAATCTGTAGAGGCCAGTGAATTGATATGAGCTAAATGAGGCAGAAAGTTAGCACCAAGATGTAAAACAAAAAGGCTGAGGAGAGCCATTAAGAAGACGTCAACATCTCAGAGAGGAGCCCCGAGGACACTTTGTTATCTTCCGCTACAAAATCAGCCACGAAGACCTGCTGGTAAAAGCCTCGCTCACTGCTGATGCTGAGCTCTACATTCAACCACAATTCTTTTTACACGCTCTACTTAAAAAATAAAATAAAAAGAAAAGCAGCCAGGCATTGGTTTTTTAAAATTCCTAAACTGCTGCCACTTGAAAGACAGAGTGTGAAAGGAAGTGAAATGGTAATCCCGCCTCTGTCTTTTGTTTGAAATAGAAAAACAATCCAAACAGAGGTAGGGTTTAGACAGTCAGGGGGGAAAACTGAGACCCTTGAAAAGGACACTTCCTCACCGCAGGAGGAAGAAAAATAAAATCAGCAGATTTAGCATGTCAAAGTGCCAGGACAGAGTGGGAGGGGAGGTGGAGAAGGAAAGGAGAGTGATTTTTTACAGCATGCGGGGATATTTAGGAAATTGAACCAATGAAATTGAACCGATGGTCTCACACACACACACACACACACACACACACACACACACACACACACACACACACACACACACACACACACACACACACACACACACACACACACACACACACAC